>VWYI01042577.1:117585-160216 GCA_013399455.1 Anthoscopus minutus | reverse complement strand
CCCCCCCCCCCCCCCCCCTTTCTAAGGGGTACTTAAGGAAATGTGTTTAGAAATGCCATACTGAAAGTTTTCACCCTTTTTAATTGCACACTGTCCAGTCCTGCTCTTTGTGGTTCCTGGAGCTTCCAGTTGAGATCTGGATCTTACTCTTGCAAGCACAAACAGTACATAATCAGAAGCAATCCTGTTTCCAAGACCTTCAAGGCAAATGAAGCAAGACATGAAAAATAAGCACCAGTGTTCTTGCTTTTTCCAGCTGGGCACTAAGGGACTGAGTGATTAGGATACTTGCCCAGTGTCAGTAAAGTTTACTGCAGTAACAGGAATTGAACATATGTCTCCATTTTCCCAGGCTCCTGCTTTAAATAGAGACCCTCTTTCCTTCTGTGAAACCTTATTCTGTCTGAAATGCTGTATTCAAAATTCATAATGGTTGAACCTGAATATTTGAACATATGTTTTTCAAATTTGCTATATTTTTGCAAACTTCAAAAAAATTTGCCAGTTAACATCGTGTCTTCAAAGGCCATTAAATGATCTGGGCCTGGATGTCAGGCCACAGTTTCAAAAACTTTTGCCAGCAAAAATATCTTCCGTATGCAAACAAATCAATATTTATGTGTCCTAGCTGGACATTTACATGAACAAATATGAGTTTTACCTGGGCAAACACTGATGCATGAAGCCTCCACTGGCATGTCTCAGTGTAGAGTTTTAACTAAACATGTTTTCTAGCAATAAGTAAGGTGTCCATTTTGAAAGTGTAATCTTTTATTACATAAGGAGAATGATTAATTTCATATTAGTAAAATCTGGCGAAAGAAATACTAATGGAAGGGAAATGTTTGATTCAGTATTTTCTACTAGCTTTTGATGTTCAGTAAGTTCTCCTCTTAGAAAGTTATTGCTTTCTCCTGTTGCAGTGTACTCTATATTTTTACCATAATTTCTAGATGCAAGTTCTACACAAATCAATAATTCAATGTCTATTGAACTTCTTGGTTTTGAATGACATGCTTTGACTCAGGGCAATAAATTACCCACTTTTGAGGGGGAAGGGAAGAGTGAAAAATCCTGTGATTTTAATTTCCACAGAAGGGCTGTTTGTTTTCTTTTCCATAAGATTTGTCTTGGGTTATCCTTGTAGGCTGTAACTGCCCTCCAACATCAAATAAAGGATCCTAACCTGAGAACTGGAGACAGTCCAAGGTTTATGAAATTTAAATAAATTTAAATATCATCTCACTTGCAGTGCAAATCTCCTGTTCAGACTGGGAGGTCTTGATGGAGTCTGTTTCCTTCACTCCTTCTAGTGCCCTGGAATTCAATCCAGAAAAATAAGTAGGTGCCCAAATTTAAAACTGCAATCCAAAAAACCTCTGATTACTTGCTACCAACTCATAGAAGTGTCTAAACTCCACAGTATGATTTATTTTTTTTCTTCAGACATTCTTAGGTATCTGAAACATGTGCCTCTCCTTCAGATCATCTTATGAAATCCTTTTTCAGCCACTTCCTTCAGCAGAGGGCTGTGAGAGACAGAGGGATGGTCTATCTGACAAACTAGATCATTTCTATAAAGAATGAAAAGTCTGGATCAATTTCTTCCTTGACCCCATTTCCTTCCTTTGAAAATTCAGTTAAACCAAACTTTCCAGTGACCCCAGCCAATAATAGAGGAGAAGCCTCACATCTTTTATTTTCTATTGCAGACAGCCCCAGCAATGTTTCCCAACTTTTAGCCAACTGCAGAGGTGTGTTCCCAGGTTCACTGGAAGTGTGTTGATACTGATAGTGCACTCCCTGTGGTCTTGCACAGTACAGTCATACCTTTAAAAGCGTTGCATCCCTACTGTCATCTCTGGTTCCCTTTGTGCAAGCTGGCAACAGGGGCCTTCAGTGTATTCCCCTCTTTCTCGAGGTCCACCAGGTAAAACAAAGCCAGACTGGCCCACTTTTGGCAATCTTCTTGAAACAAACCACAGCAGGGATTTATTTTCAATAATGTTGAGCAGCAAAAGCTAGCCTGGCCTTGAGAGTATTCTCACACAAGAGTTCTTCCACACAATAATTTTACCTTTGCGGAGAGAATTCATTCCCCTTCCTATCTCTTATTTTTACGTAATTGTCACAGGAGGAGTATGAGCTTCAGACAAGGCATGCCTTAGCCTCAGGTTTTGGCAACAGTGTAAATTTAAGGAATCACTCTGGCCTGAACGTTCTAAGGATGGCAGATCACGTCTATTTATAAAATTAAATTTTTAATAAACAGACAAGAGATAACAGATAAAAGATCCTAATCAGAATCTCTGACTACACAGTATAAAACTAAATAAAACTACTAGTAGATTACAGCATAACATAAAGCAGTGCATGAGATCAAGATACCTATATTAAAGCTAGCAAAAGAAATAGTATTGATTAGGAGCTGAATGTAACTTATCGCTGAAATGACAATAACATGCACAGATTCCTTCACTTAATCCCTGGGTAGTAACTGCAAAACAGGTGTCTCTATACATGGGAGAAACTCCACACATTTCCAGGGAAATGTATAGAAGATTTTTCTTTGTGAAAATTCGGTGTAAAGCAAGTGTCTGACAGTCAAAAATCCAGCTTATCTTTCCAGATCTCACTGAACAAATGGTAAGGTATTTTTTGGCAGCTGGGAGATGCCAGACAAATGTTAACTCCACAGCACAAAATAACTCACTATAAGACATCTTGTCCTGTTTGAGTTATCTGACTGGTTAACAAGCAAAAGATAAGCTCTGGTGTGGGTGAAATTCCCTGCTGCAATGATGTAATTCCGCTTCCTCCTTCACCTCCTTTTCACCATGTAACAAATAATACTAGTTGTTACCTATCACCACAGGTGTCCTGGGGCACTGACAGTGTTTTTATTGTCCCTTCATTAAGGGGTAATCCCTCTGGGCCTCAAAATTAAGGATGGATAGTTAATCCCTTTATTTCTACCATAGTTGAAAGCAAAATGAAGCTTGTGTTTAGAAAGAAGATTGTAAAAATTAAAACAAATACCTGAGTTACTTGTGCCACTTGAAATATAAGGCAATAGAACTTTAGTATTTCTCTTTTAAGACATATCTTCGTTTGGACTGACCCCAGTTACTTCACAACTGTTTTCTCATACTCAGCATTCATGGTGTCAGTTGCTGGTTGTATTGGTGATGCACCTAATGTGTAGAACTTGTCCTCTTGCTCTAGGTGTGTCATATGGTTTGCAAATCAAAATGAGTCACAAGAAATTTCAGAGTTTTATTCCCAAGTGCCCCATGACTGTGAACTGGGGACGATTTTATCCTTTCTGCTCCCAGAACATGCCTGAGAAAATTGACAAGAACTTGTCACAACCCCTAATAGCTGAGTTTGACTCAACAAGCTTAACTTGATCCTCTTGAAGAACCTGAAGAGTTCAACTTTTCAGAACAGAAGTTGTGTCAAGATATATTGCTTTCATCTGAACAAAATCAAACATTAGAAGTATTTGAAATGTCCTCTTCCTCCTGCTTCCTTGAAAATAGATGAAATTCATTGGCCCATAATTCTGCTTAAATGATCTCAGATAAACAACAGCGAAAGTGGAGGAACCAAGCTCAACACCAAACTCAAAGAGCAAACCACATGTGTAATTTGGGCTTGGGTCAGTTGCACAAGACCTTAATTTCTTTCAGCTTTCTAGAGTATCTTATAAGATGGTCTACTGCACAGCTCCAGCAGGCATGATATAAGGCTGTTCCTAAAGGCTATCCATGGCCTAGCTAAGAAAAATTTCTTTGGTTCCTTCTGTAAGCAAGGGCCCAAGTTTGGCTGTAGATAAAACCCAAATTTGACTAAATTTTATTGATTAATTTCTAAAGGACAATATAGTGAGAGTTTTGGTCTAAATCACTTTCTAGAGAACACACCTTTCAGTGATGACTTCAGAGGGAAGAGAGAGATTAGCTATTTTGGAGGCTTTTGTTGTCTTGATAATAATTTACCATCAAAAATTATGTCAAATATTAACAATTACATGCCAGCCCCAGTAACATTTATTCTTAAAACTACTTAGAGGCTAAGCAAAATTCAATATTAATACCAGGAAACAGAAATGAAAATGTACTGAACAGATATTGTCCCATTAACAGTTTGGAGAAATCCAGTTACTTTTCATATCACCTTTCTCTTCTTGCTTTCTGGCAAAACATGAATGGCTGACATAGCCAAATATCTTTTACTATTTAGGTATCTTACTTCAGATAAAAAGGAAGTGGTTATTCACAGGCATTTGAGTATATTATCTTTAAATCTTATGTTTAAAATCGGATTGTTTAATAAAAATGTGGTTTTGATGTTTGCCACAGTAGGGTGAAGATAGTTGAAACTCGGGAGATACAAAATAAAAGATCAGTCTGTCGGAGTTTTTCCTTCCTCCTTTAGCAGTCTATGTGCTAGAGGGCCTGAATGAGTAAAACCTGTGGAGAAGAAACACTGAGAACTGCCTGAGAAGTCAGAAAGCAGAACAAAAAGTGATTAATGCCTTCTCATTCATTCACCTTCAAAAAGAAAAGCTTTCAGAGGTTTCAGTTCAAAGAAGCCTACAAGCTACTCATTAGGTAGAAACCATGGCATGGTATACTGAATCCATACTTACCCAGCAACAGTACAAAGGGAGTCAGGAGATGCAATAGACCTGTCACCAATGACAGGTACAGAGGGTTGTGGGAGAGTTTTTTTATTCACCATGTAAAGTTGGTAACACCAACTTTTATTGTTCATAGAAAATGTAACTATAGGAACAAGATACAGTTATAGCTATTGATTACCTGCACTCATATCGTCAACCACTTCATACAGAGAGGAAATCCTCTTAGGACCTATCAGTTTTCCTCCTAACACCTTCCTTGTCACTGTTTTACTGAACATCCTCCATTTTGTTTAGGGCTTAAGAGAGTTCTCTTCTGGTCAGATGGTTTCCAGATCACAGCTGGGAAATTAACTATAAACAAACTGTAATTTACACTACACATAGAACTTACTTATCAAAAGTGTCATCTTTTTCCTATATTGCAGTCCTCTACCCTGCATCACAGGGGAGAGAAGTGAAGCTTGAGGAAAAATTAGGAGATACTCAACTATAGTCATATCTATCACAATTCCATGTCACATCAAATGTGGCTTCTAAAGAATAAACCATTGAAAATGGAATTCATGCTCATCTGAAGATGATATTTCCAACCCTCAACTTTTCATGCAAAAAATACCTTCCATTTTCACCAGACTTGGCTTTTTTTATAATGTCAATATGCCTTGTTGGGCACATTCCCCATCCTGACCATGAGGACTTTATTCTGCTTCTTTGATACTGCCCATAGATGTGGTTTTAACCCCAGAAGCAGGCAAAACACAGTATCACAAGTTTTGGTAGGAAGGGGAGCCAGGAGCTGAGCGTGGTAAACACAAACAGATATGGTGGCCTCATCAACAAGGATGGCACCCTTAGGCACCTGAACATGGCAACATAGAACATGGAACATGGAACATGTTTTATGATAACACCTTCAGGCAAGAGAGAGCCCAGACTGCCAGAGAAGCCCCCAGTGACATAAAAGGTCCAAGGTCAAGCAAGCAGGTCAGGTCAGCAAGTCAGTGGGTGGATCACTCTGTGCTTGGTTGCAACTGCCAGGGCTGGACACAGCTTGTGGTCAAAGTGTGAGGCAGGTCCATGATCAAGCCAGAGAATCACCTCAGGGTATGAGGGTTAAGGTGCAAATCACCAGGATAGCCTGGCCAGGACTGGACACAACTACAATACAGCCACCCTGACCAAAGCTGAGAAAAAACTGTCTGCTAAAGCATGAAGGAAAAAAAAATAAATGATAATGTACAAAGAAAATGGCATTGTTTATATAAAAGTTCATTCACGGCTCCCACTAAAAATAAGTGCTTCCTATTTCTCATGAAAATTCTAAAGTGTTCACAAAGGAAACCCCCATTTAAACAGAAAGCAACTGGCTTTTAATAACAATCACTTCTTGCACCTTTTTCCTTAAATGTGAACACAACTTATTAATTTCTACTGTCATATTAGAACTCAAATTTGTATGCTGGATATTAATAAATCATTTGCATTTTGTTTCAGTTAATAGCTCTGCTTCAAGCATGTAAGGGATTTTATGAGTCAATTCTTCACACATTTTATGGCATCACACAACCACTCAAATAGATTATCATAGATAAAGGCTGAAGAAATAGCAATCAGATCTTATGAAATCTCTGTGTTTTTATCTCTGATGAAAACTGGCAAACTTCTGATGCACTGTCTTCCTATACTTGCTGTTAATGGCCGGGTGCTAACCCAGTAGGTCCATGTCCTATACTGATGTAGATAATGAAATGAAGTCAATTAGGTATCCTTCATTAATTTCAGACTATTTTTCCTCTCAGTTCTCTAGTTTGTAGACATACAGATCTTGCCTCTTTTGTGCCATTGACTAATTAATGTAAGCATCCTATCAGTTTCTTCATACAAGCTGTTAAGGAAAATATCAAACATCTTTAAAACCAGAAGAGCCTGTCATTGATCTCCATTCAATACTGTCTTTGGATTGATGGTGCACTGTAGACATGATTTTCTGAGCCTGTGAGAGTTTTTCAGCCTGACAGTGGCTGCTCTGTTCCCAAGGGAAAATCTTTTGGAAACTTCTCTTTCAAGGACTGTTTTTGTATCTAGGTTTTGGTTCTCAAAACAATGTCAGACACATGTTCTGAATGTGTTTTTCTCTTGTTCCACCAATAGGACCAGAGAGGTGGTTCCTTTGGCCAATCATGTTGACCTGTATTGGAACACCCTCAAAATAAAATTCTTGCCTCATCTGAGATTAAAATCTCATTGTTGTTCATGAGTCCATGCTTCTATTTCATGTCCTCTAGCAACAGTGCACCATTATTAACTACTCGGTGTGCAAACTGCACTGTTCCTACAAGCATTGTTTGACTCAGAGAAGCAGTCTCTTTGTCCTGTTTACCCGTGTTGATTTAGTCTTACGGAGATTTTGGGTTGTGTGAACTAGAGTCCTTTAAGATGAAGCCAAATCTGAATTTTGACTCCAGACATATAAAGAAAGCTCTCAAATCTGTGCAGAAGCTGGTGGAGTCCAAACTAGGTTCTTTTAGTATCTTTGAATACAGGCCTCTAGTTGTGTCTGCTCCGGTTGTGTCAAATTATGTGTTGTGTACACATGTTTCCCACACTTGTTTATCAGACTATCATCAAAGAAAAATTTGAGAGTTCTATTAAAGTAAAACACACTTTGGCATGATTCTGATTCCATAACTGTGCTACAGTGACTCCACTCCCTTGCTTTAATGTTTTCTTTATGTATGAAGGCTCCTTTGTGATTTGTAATGGACTAAAGGAGTATAAATCTACAAATGCCTAAACTGCCTTTTAATACGTCATGGGAGCTACAAATCATCACATCAGTCAGAATTTTGTGAAGTAGCATTATAATATTTCTCTCTGAAAGCTGGCAACTTGGGCATAGTACTTGTCAAAACCAGTTTTTTCCTCCCCTAGTTCGCTTTTTTTGTCCATTGTACGACCAGGCAAAGAATATGTTTAGTCAGACAGTTGTTTCATCTGTATTTGTCCCTGAGAAAATGTCTACTGCCAGCTTCTTATAGGCAATTGAGCTGGTCACTCATGTTTGCTGCTAGTAAAATGAATTGTGGGATCTTCTAAGCAGCAGCAGCCTCTGTAAAACTATTCCATGAAATGTGTCCTTCCAGGGCAAAGTACCAAAGCATGCAACTTGGTGAAATAAATGAAAGACAACTTGCCTGTCCCTCTTTCTACCTTCAATGAATCCTTCATGTTGGGAAGTATCACGGTTCTTGAACCAGCAGAACTGGGATGCTGAGAGTTTATGAGAGGAAGCTTTAGCTGAACACAGACCAAGTTGCTGGGCCCAGTCCTCTCCTACCATTAATGGGTGGGGCCCCACCCGTGGAGAGTATGGCATTTGATACTCTTTACACTTTTTCCATGGTACTACCAAAAGTGTCTTTTCCAACTACAAACTTTTGCTTTGTTCTCTGACTCTGATTTTCTAAGAGCTATATATTTGCTTAGTAGTATTTTCTAAAACATTCAGTGCCCAAAAAACTTTGATGCATTTATCACAATCTCTGATTTTGGGTCTAATTATCCTCCTAAGCTTTTCATCACTGTGAAATAATGTGTGATGGTAGTGGCAGTGCCTTTGGTAAAAGACGCAGGAGAATCAGGGCACACATATTTTTGTTATTTATATACACAAAAGTTCCTGTTCTGACAGTGACTACAAGAGTGTCAGCACCAATAGTGACTGTGGCAACAAGACTACTTCGCAGTACTTATCTTCCCTTACCATCACTTTGGTAAATCAAGAAGCCCTTCGCAAATATGCCCAAGCTTCCTTGGTTTTCGTTGGTTGCGTAGCCTAAATGGCACATCCTTTTGCTCAGCCTCACGCTTTCTGTGTCTGGACTAAGACAAAAAGAAGGTCCATCCAGATTGTTTGTGTTCAAAGTGCTGTCACCAGGGAGAATGCTCTGATCAGGCCATAGCTTCACATGGTAGCCACGATGGTAAGGCACAGGATTCAGCAAGAGCTGTAAAGATCTTGGGGAGCAAAGGAGGGCCTGGGAGATTGGAGCCTTTCCTGCAGCAACCTATGAGTTGTGTGTGGTCCATTTCAGGAGAGTGAGTTTGATAAGAGGAACAGCTCAGGCTGTTGAAAGTGATCGTCCTAAGTTTCTTCAAGAAGAAATTACTGATTTAATCAGTTAACTGGCCTCTGCATCAGATCATTGATTCATATGATGAAGGTCTGTTGGGGGTTACATGTTTTTTTTTTTCGTTTCTTAGCTGTTAGAATTTTTCCCATTTAGCTGAGAGAGAAAGCCTTGATGGCTGGGACATCATCGGTACTTTAAAAGACAAAAGGATCGGCTGAGCCCCCGGGGGAAGTGGGGAGGGGAGCAGTTTTTGGTTTTGGGTCCTTCTGGGAGGGCAACACAGACACTCTCGGAGCTGTTTCTGCTGGGAGAGGAGGTTGTTGCCATCATCCAGACGGAGCAGCTGTTCCTTCTGCTTCTTCTTCTTCTTCTTCTTCTCCGTTTGTGGTCCTCACTCCCCTGTCCTGCCGGACGTGCTGCAGCTGCCNGGGGGCTTACAATTTTTTTCTGCCTTCCCTGACAGATAACTGTCTCTAAAACCGGGACAAGGTCTTAATTAAGGATAAGGTCTATCTCTGCATGCAGTGATCACTTTGTCTCCTTCCTGGAGATCTTTCAGTTTCAGGTAGTGATGGGGCAAACAATAAAAAGAGTTTTTGATGAGTTATGTGGGCCAGTCAAAAGGGAACAAATACTTCTGAAAAGGCTTTGAGTGACTATGAGTAGATCTCTGGTTTTCATGCAATTGGAAAAAAATAATATCCTTTGTAACATTTCAATTTTTTCAGCTGCTCACTGTTGTTTGCAGTCCTGGTTCCCAGGACTCAGTGACTATAAATCTTCATGCAATGACTTCTATTTTGATTTATGTGAGATGTGTTAAGATATGTTAAGATATATGTTAAGATATGGCAATAAAATTCCAGAGTAGACCAGACTTCAAACGACATCTTAATGCAATCAGAACAGAACATTTGCAGCTCTAGCTATAGTCCAAATTCTACTGGCTCAGAATTCTTTCCAGATATCAGCCTTCAAGATTCTTTGCTGTTTAATCTGTAGGCATCTTAGACTGGCTGGTCCATAATTTCCTAAAAGCAAATCTTCAATCAGAGCTTTTAAATATCTCCAGAAATGTTGGTTTTTAACACAGAAGAATCTTTATGTAAAAGCTCTTGTCACTGTGGCAGAGTAGTCAAGAGAAGGTCCTTGGCCAGGCTTGAGAAGTAGGACAAGCGATTTTGTGTATGATTATGATTAGATTTTTGCTACTACCATATCAGCCAATGCTGTATCTAAATAACAGCTCTATCAAGTATTAGAAAGGATTTTATTTGGTTGTTGTGTCACAAGCTTCTTTGAGATCCCCTTGCTTTCTAAATTTCATGGAGATACCTAGGTGTGGTTAAATCCATTTAGTATCTGTTTTGATCAACATTTTATGTCTAAAAGGTTATAAAATAAGAAGATCCACCCAGAAATGTACAGGTTTAAATGTTTTGGTCTTGCAGACAACAAAGCATCTATGTAGCTACTTTAGGATTTTATCTCTCCATTCAACCAAGTCTTAGTGCTTTTTACTCACCAGTCCAAAAGTGAGTGTTCTCAATTGTCATGCTGGACATATCCTGCAGATGTCCCTGCCAGAGGTGGGGATCTATCCAGACAGTTCATCCTGAAATACTCATCTAGTGTTCCTATCTTAGGGCAAACCACATGGCCCATCAGAGAGAGAAGGTGTGTATGCGTGTGAGGACACATGCAAAAACACAACATTCATCACCATCACAGTCATTCTTAGCTTTGTCTAGAACTTCTTCTGTGTTCAGTATTGCAGCATGAAGTCATTTGTCCTAATTGCTTGGTCGGCCTCCAATACGATATAACTGGTTATGCCTATAGCTCATATCTTGCCATTACTTTCACTTCAGCAGTAAGATAAAAGTGCCACAACTTTATGCATTTCATTTCCTGGATAATGTGGTTGACTGGTGATCATTGAGTTCTTGTCATTATTTGAGTGATTTAACTGAATGATTTAATTTTAACCAAGAGATTTCTGTCCTTTTGTGTACCAACTAAATATACATTAAGACTCCATATTAGATAATCAGGTACTATCCCATAACTTTATTTTCATGATCATTCACTGTGTTACATTATGAGAAAAATAAGAGAAGGTGCTTCATCAAACTTATTGAGGAAGCTGTGCTTATTCTCCACAACTTACAATTCACTCTTGAAACCTTCAAGTAAAATCTGCTGCTTGAAATCTGGTAGGAACTCTAGTCCTCTGGCCTGGAATTCTAAGTATAATTCTGACCCATGATCTTCATAAAGTAGTGGGCAGCAATATCATGAGAAGTTCTACATGAAACTGAGTATCATCTGCTGACAGCTGAGTCACGCATGCTCTGCTCCTGGTTCTGGGCAACTTGCTCCACCTGAGTCCTGCTGCTTCTGCTAGGTATCATACTTAGCTATGCTAAGGTTCCAAATATATAACTACATATCTGAGACTCTTTGCAATGGGTGCCATCTATGCTTTTATGTATCCTTAAGTGTTCAAATATGTTGGAAAATCTGGAATAACAGGCTGTATTGTCTAAAAACGTTACCTACAAATATAGTGAAACAAAATGAAACAGACAAAAAACCCTGTCATTGAACTGAGAATGGTGGAACATTGCCTGTGCTCCACCTCCACCTTCAATTTAAAAATTACCTCAGACAGAGAAGCATTCATGGCTTCCTGGCTTTTGACACTGGGGGTAGTAATTCTCAATGACTTCTAGGAAGGATAATGAGAAATGCTGATTTATTACCTGTCCTTTCCACAAACCCTTTGCATTCCTAGATTTCCAGAGCAATTCTCTGGGACTTGGTTTCATCACCGTGGATGCATCATCATCATCTTGTCCAGGCACTGTATCAGTCCTAAATGGAGCTGGCATAAGGTTTGCATGTGCTGTGTCATGAAGAGGGTTGGTATCAGCAGATTTTACAATGGCCTCTAAGATACGACAGTTTGGATATTCCAGCAATAAAACTATGGGAAAACAGCTGCCTGTTGGAGTAAACAACCTGAATGATTTGGGTCTTTGCATTATGCTCTAGTAGAATCTTCTGGTTTCTTATTGTCCGTTCTGACTGTTACTTTCTCTGGTCTCTTCTCCCAAGGAACGGGCGATAGAATAAGAGGAGATGGCCTCAAGTTGTGCCAGGAAGGTTTAGATTGGATATTGGGAAAAAAAATTCTTCACTGAAAAGGTTGTCAAGCATTGGAACAGGCTGCCAGAGAAGTTGTGCCTGGAGGTATTGAGATGTGTATACCTCCCTGGAGGTATTGAGATGTGTATATNCATTGGAACAGGCTGCCAGAGAAGTTGTGCAGTCACAATCCCTGGAGGTATTGAGATGTGTATACGTGGCACTGAGGGACATGGTTTGGTGGTGGACTTGTCAGCGCAATAGTTAGACTCAGTGATCTTAAGGGTCATTTTCAAGCTAAATGACTCTGTTATTCTACTCTATAAGGAGCTGTTCATCTTGCTAAAAGGTCTTGCAGAAATTCTTCATAACTGGAGAAAGGGTTAATAATTAAATTCCTGCTCTCACCTCCCTACAGCTGATTTTGTTATCCACGCTGGCAGCATAAAGCAACAAGAGCTATTAGCACAGGATCCACTTTTAAGATCCATCTTAAAAGTCTGATTAAGGCAAAGAACAGTATCTCCATAGTCTGTGTTACTTAGACTGACTAGGTGTCCATTGCCATTGAAAGAACAATTTACAGTTATTAACTCCTGTGTAAATGTCTACATTGTACCTTTCAACCCTCAGGCAAATGGTGTTCCTAATACATGAAGTAGCTGATTCCACCTTGATTTATCAAGGTTCTAGAGGAAACTTAGAGAATCCAAAGATTTGTATTTAATTGCTGCTATTTTGCTTGGTGCTCCTACTTCTGACCTATTTTGCAACTCGTACTGCTGCCATTGCTACTTCTCATTGGAGTTACATGGAATATATATATCAGGGCATACAGAACAGAACAGAACAGGACACGTTACTTCCCCCAGGAAACTTGGTTCTGGTTACCCAAGGTTGTGTTCTCCTTAGGCATCAGCAGTGCATCAGTTGCAAAAAGCACTCAGCATGCCTGAAAAGCAAATTATTTCAACTTAGGTGTCTTCTGTGTAGTTTGAATGCTCTTGTCCCAGGCTTTAGCTGTGAAGGAAGGGTGGTTGTGACACTGGGCTTTGTGTTGGAACATGAAGTAAACACTCCCATTTTATTACCCAGAAAGAAGGATTCTCGCTTCTCCCTCTTAACTGCTACTCAGATTTTAGAAGAAGAAAAGGCTAGCACATTTTTTGGCACAGGAACACTTCCAGATTGCATCTTATTTCTTTGAACTATGAAGGCTAAGATAATGATATAAGAATAATTATATTTCATGCTTCAAACTGAAGTTGATAGGAGAGAAATATCCTTCTGTGTGGAGCTTCTACATCATGTTTAAAACATCTGTTATTAGCTGAAGCCAGAAAGACCTATGCATGTACTTAATGAATTTATTTAAAGAATAGAGAACATAACCAGCATAAAAAAAAAGCCTTTTTCTCCTTATATTAGCTAATCTGATATTTCAGTTGCATCAACAGTGAAATTGCCAATGATATATCCCATGCTGATCATGAGTGTACCAGAAAAATAATTCACTAGCAGCTTCAAAACAAGCAGTTTCCAGAAAAAGATAACAGTAAAATTATCTTTATACAAAAAGATACAAAAGTTCTTACCACATAGAAAGCTATAAGAGAAGTAGAGAATGCTTCTTTAGAAACAACTCACCAAAAAGGAAAGAAAACCCATTGATTGAGATTGCTACTCTCATCATTCAACTCGATGTGCATTAGATCTAGAAATCTAGAGGCTGTTTCCTGAGGGCTGCTAAGCTCTGTCACTGAGGGAGACCATGGTAAGGCTGTCTATAATTTCTCTACAGCCCCTGTCACTGTTCAGGGAGCTGAGTAGTCATGTATTGAAGGCTGCTTCAAAATTAGTTATTAGGTAGATGGTTACAAAGGACCTGTATTGCCTCTCTTTTAGGTTTTGCCCATTTTAAAACCATACTGAGTGAACATAAATAATGCAAATAAAAAAATGTGAATAAGGAAACTTCTTGAAACTTAGAAGAAGATTTCTTCTGATCTTTGTTGCTGGGAGGGGAGCTGGAGGAGGAGCACTCCAGTAATGCAACAGTAAGCAGTGAGGCGCGGTTGGCATTTGGATGTCTGCTGAAACATGAAGCAGCAGGACTTCTGTGTGACAACTGGCAGGACAAGTCTAGCAAAATGCCTGATGGATAAATGAAAGCCATCTCCTCAAATGAGGAATGGTGGTGGACTGAGACTGATTGTGCTCACACAAAATACCTGAGATATGAACCCTTCCTCTTTTATAGTTTCACCTACAATGCACCTGGTGTAGATGCTTTCATGAGAGGGAACTGGAATGTAATTGAAACCTTACATTACCAAATTAATTCCTTTGGAAGAAAAAGAAGATGGAATTCCTTTGTTGCCTTCATTTATCTTTCAGAGTAGATTTTATAAAATTCTAGAAATTTTGCTCTTGTTTTTCTCCATTAAACTTAAAGAATGATTGAATAACTCCTTATATTTTCTTTCCAGACACTCACTATTTGAATCACTGTGAGGTCTTGAAGGTGTGACAAATATATCAATAAATAACTTTGCTATATATAACTATTATTTATATATAATAAATAACTAGCTATTACTTTGGGGTTGGTTCTAAATTTGTGATTTATAAAAAGGGACAGAATATCAAGATCACCGGACTCTGGTCAGGACAACTCTTTCACACTATAAGGGTAATAAAGGGCTGCAGAACATAAAGTGGTGCCATTTGGAAAGAAGCTGGGGCAGCATCTGACAGGATATTTGACAAAACAGTTTGTTTGCATGTCTCTTGCTGTACACAACACGAAGCTGAGCACTGGCAGAAACTCTCTGAGTGAAAGGATGTTATTAGGTCCCCCTTGCCTCTGCGACTGGCAATGTGACTGTAGCTGACTGATTAGTGAAATTGTTGATCATCATTTTTAGTCTTGAAATTGTGGAGCTGTGGTTTTTGTTTTGCATTGTTGTTGGAGAGCAGGATAATAATTCATGACGAGACCATATAGACTACAATAAAAAACCCATAAAACAAAAACCTTTGCAAAGCAGTTGGTATTCAGTTCTCTGACAGGCAGAATTTAGAATAAAAGGTTGCTAACATTTTGGCAGTGTTTTCCTCAGGCTTTCTCTTGTGTTTGTGCCAAATATCTCACAAGGCTCAGATTTGATTAAAATGGCAGTGCTCTCTGCTACTTGAATGTAATTAGAGCCATTCATTACAGCTTTAGTTGACAGTTTGGCAACCTGTACATTTTTCTGAATATGGACAGCATTCCATGGAAACAGTTCAAGGGAAGAGTGCAAGAAGAGGGTCCTCTCTTGAACTGCAGCAAATGGAAGGCTGTCTATGTTTAGAGAAGTTTACAGGTTTCCAAACTGTCAATCGAAGCTGCAAGGAAGAGCTCTAATTAGATTAACCTAGCAGAGCACTGCAATTTTTGTCAGCCAGCTCCTCTGAGCCCCTGCTGCGTAGTTATCACATATGCTACAGGACCATTAAGTATTTCTATTGCAACTTACTCTATTTTGCTGCTATTAACCCTGGCCTTAGAACACTGTTGGATGGAAAGTAAATCAAGAAAATGTGTTTGCCTATGAAAATCTTCTCTTCAAGCCAGCTTTTTGCAGAATTTAGAAGAGGATTTTTAATCTCTTTGAATTTCCCACCCTTTCTAGTATGAGTAAAACAGAATGACACCAATAAGGTCAGAGCAGTCCTGGGCTTCTTTCGGGTTACTAATGAATTGTATCTTTCTGTTCAAAATAGTAAGTCAACTATTGTTAATTTCATTTTGTATTCTTCTGTGCTGTGTCCTGAAACTGAAAAATTATATCAAGGAATGTCATTTAAAGCATTTCCCAAATAATTTGAAAACACAAACCTTGTTAAATCAAATTTTCTTGTGATTGAAATAGGAATGTGTTAGTCCAAAATCTGATGAGAACAGCCCTTTGTTTTCCCTGTGTTTCATCACTGTTAAAAGGGAAAAGCAAGAGTGCAGATTAATGGATGGAGCAACGTGTAGTTTAGTTTAACATTGCTTGTTGCTGGGCTACTTCACTGTGAGAAGTGGGGGATGATAGCCTCATTGCCCTTTTGGTTTCATGGCAAACTGAACACTGAGGTTTTGCAGGAAAGAGGGTGTATCAGGATGAAAAATGGGTTCAAAGCTGGAAAGTCTTGAGATCATTTGTTTGTTTACATAATTGTACACAAAGCCCAGTTCCTCTCAACGGCAATAAGAACATGCAGACCACAAGTTTTTGCCAAAGTCTCCCACCAGACAGTTTAGCCATGTGCCAGAAAAACATCTGTCTTTCTGCCTCAATTCCTTTATCCTCTGACATTTAACTGCTTTCCTCATTCCCAGCCTTGTTTGATGTCCCTGAATCCAAAGTTTCAAAAAACCTGTTAGCTCTGGGTGGAGTCATGGCTTTGGGCTAGACACTTAGAATGCATTTATTCTGCTTGCAAAAGTGTAAGTTGCAGAGCTGTCACAACTCAGGGCATGGAAGGCACCAGGATGCTGTTACCTTCCTGATCCTTCCAGATCCTCTGGACATCCCTGAGCTAACTCATGTAATTGCTTTTGCAATACCTGTGATGACCCTAGGCGTAGCTGCTTGCTTTGTCCGTTCTATTTAATTTCTCTTAATCCTTGTGGAATTTTTACTGTGTTAAATACATTAGGTAAGAATTCAAGTCAAGCTAAGTCAAACAACATCCATACAGTCACAAATGTAATTCCTAATGTACAAATGTAATTACAAATGTTTAACTATTTACATGGCATTCTCCCTTTCCAACTTTTCAACTCATCATTGCAAATCCATTTTATTCCTCTCCCATTCTTGTTGGAATCTTCCTCTGTGTGATCCTCTTTCTTTCCCACACAGAATGTAAATAACAGCTTTCAGATGCTGTTGTTTGGCTTGGCAGAGGGCCTCATAGGCAATACCTGCTCAAGTGATTTTTAGCTCATAAACTGGGATTTTACTGGCAGGCAAACTGTACTTGGTGCCTACCTCTGTACAGAATTGTGTTACATTCTCCTGTGGGTTATAGTGTTTTAAAGTCCTGCTTCTCCTGAGAGTACAATAAATACATGAAAATGCTGAAAGTTTCTCTATGCCTTAGAAACATTTTTATGCAGTTCTGTCTAAAATTTTCTGTAAAATGTATATGCATTTAGATGTAAGGAGGCACTCATGTCACCTAAGAAACATCCTAAGCTTCACGTATTCCACAAACATGAATATCTGTATGGAGTATGAAAGGGAATTTGAAACAAATGTAGATAAGTATATATAAGTACACAATTTGACTCTGAGACTACATGAAGTTGACCGAAAGCAAAATAAAAGGTACTTTAGAGAGCTCTGTGCTTAGCTTTGTTTGTAGCAGTTTTCTAGTAACTCATTTGTGGCTAGCTCCTCTGTATTGCAGTCTGAAGACAACTTAGATACAGAGATGGTCACAAATGTCTTTCAAATACATTTCCTACTTGGCTAGGATACTCAGCACTATTTCTTTCACCTGATGCATGGGAATTGTTGTGGGCAAATGTGACACACAAGACTCTGTGATTCACACTTCAACTTGTCTAAAACTACTATAATTCATTACTTGATTCTTAATAATTATAATTCATGACTTGATACTTAATTCATGACACAAAATACTATGATATGATGTTCATATTGCAAAGTTGGTCCCTGGCAATGGAACCAAAAGATCACAAAATGATTTGTGTTGGAAGAGACATTTTTTCCCCAAGATGTTACTATCTTGGCTTCTGGGCTCAGCCATGCCCTTTGGTGGGGCCTTTGGAGCCATCTGGAATGGGCTGTGTCCTGCTTGAATCAGCCAGGTCACTCCTCACAGAGGCTGCTCTGCAGACCCCGCTGCCAGCACCCATGCACAGCAAACCAAACACGTTTCTAGACAGCTGAAAAAAGCCACAAGCTGGCCTGGAATCACCTTTTTCAGAACACATATAAGGCAGATGTAATGGTACTACTCTGTTGGCCTCCTTTCTCCTCATTCCTGGTAGTTTTCATCCCTGCTGCAATCCAATTCTGCCACAGAAACTCTCCTGCCGTCTGTGCATTTGATCTGCTTTCACTGATGTTGATATGTGAATTGCAATTCAGCCGAGTTTCTCAGTCTGAAGTACCTTTCATTTATCTGAGGTGGCCTCAGGGGTACATGGTGTGTGCCAGATACATCTCTCAGTTCAGTCTTCTTTTCTGCCTTTGCACTTAAGCTCATGATGAGACTGATGGCTGGATTCTGTTTATCCATCAACAGCTTTCCTAGGGACAATCCATTTTTTCCTGGGCCAAGCTCCTCAGAACAAAAGTGGTGTGCTTATTTCGGCTGTTCAGGCTCCCCTCTGTCACCACAACCTCTCATATGGTAACTGAGATTACACTGTTAAGTTGGTCTCCTTGGGGTACTTTGTTTCTTAAGTTCCTCAAGACCACAAAGGTGGGGGACATTTTTAAACATCCTTCTCTGCACAGAGTCTCTGATTGGCTTGTCAGCTTGTCAGGGTATCTAGCTCCCAGACATCTGCATAGAGGAAGAAAGGATGCTCTGACAACTTGGTTGGTGTTCTGGGTCTCCCTGGCATCTTGTTGCATGTCAAAGTGTTTTCCTTTCCTTTCCTGTTATCACCAGTCACTAGAAGATATCTTTTTCAATTGTTTCCTGTTTCTGAATAAGTCCTGATGTGATCTTCTCTGCTGCTCTTTGGCTACTCTGGAAGGTGTGTTGGGCAATGATTTTAGATGACAAGGTGCCTTGTGGCCCTGCTCAGGGTCTTGCCACATTTGTTGGTCAGGAATGGTGATATCTATATAAAATCATAACTCACTAATGTCAGGTCAGGTTAGGGTTACATAACTCTCTTATATGTACATAATTATCTTATAATAGGTTTTAAAATAAACAGAGAAGAAAGCTCAGGTTAAATCAACTAAAATTACATCAGAAAGATTATTTTTTCCCCTCTTTCTTCTCTGTGATGGTTTTACCTTGTCAGGATGCCAGGTGCTCACCAAACCACTCTATCACTCCCCATTCTCAGCTGGACAGGGGACAGAAAATAAAATGGAAAACAACTCCTGGGCTAAGGCAGTTTACCAAAGCAAAAGTGGAAGTTTGGGTGTGCACAAGCAAGGAGAAAAAAAAAGTTTTATCCTCTACTTCTCATCAGCAAATGATGTCTGGCCACCTCCTGGGAAGCAAGGTTGCTCCATTAAGGCAAACATTATAAATACAGAATGCTTCTTTTTCACTTAGCTTTTCTATCTGAGCTGACATATGGAATATCCATTTGGTTAATTTGGATCAGCTGGCCCAGCTGTATCCCCTCCCAGCATCAGCCTTCTGATGGAGGGGGAAGGTTGCAGGGCACTGTTGCTGTGCCAGCCCTGCTCAGCAGGACCCAGAGCACAGGTGAGTTATCAATACCTTCCAGCCACCAGCACAGAGCAGAGTTCTGTAGGAGCTCCTGTGGGGAAATGAACTCCAGCTCAGCCAGACCCTGCCCATTTAACTTGCTGAAGTTAACTTGCTTCCACTGAAAGGGTTATCCCCTTCATATAGTCTCTACCTTAGTGAAACACAGTAACTTTTAGAGCAAGGTTCTTGAGGATGTTCTTGCTAAACACTTTATTTCACCACAAAGCCCACTCTAGATTATCTCTTGGCCATTCTTCTTGGTTAAATTAGATATTATTGCTTTGGATTGGCAAATAATTCCCTGTTAAGCTTTCTGCACAGTTCTCCTAACTGAAAAAATTAGCTCCTATCCTTTGGCTTTGGTGACTTTTAGGCACATTTGTATGTGAAGTGAATAGAAATCAATGTGTTAACAAACATGCTGGATGTGTAAGGGAGTTAAGTGCAAGCAGGTAGTTTGCTTGGTTGAAACCAGATACCGTGACACTTGCTCCCACAGCAATTTGACCCTCACCTTTAGCCTTTCTCACTTCAGCTCCCAGTAATGCGGCTGTCAGTCTCAGCTCCCTCTCTCCTCTCAGCCCTGTGACGAAGACTGTGCCTACACTCTGGATACCAGAGCCAGCTCCAGACTCATTGCATGGTGTTAATGCACTGCCAGTTTCCCAGAAAGGAGGTGATCCCATCACATGGCAGGCGGCTGAAATTGCTTAGGCAGCTCTTGTCCTCTAAGTGCCCACTCTCCTCCTCTGAAGAGTTCATGTGTGGGTATCTACACTGCAGATAGTGTTTCAATGTTGTGTGTGTAGAATGTGAGAGTTGCAGTGGTTTGTAACCTAATGGCAAATGTGAACATAAATACCGTGTTGTTTTAATAAGGCAATTGGCTAGATAGCACTTTTAATCCTTTTGGAATTTTGTTTTGTAAATGCTCTCTGTTCATGTTCGCTCTACTGATTTCAATCTTTCTCGATACTATAGAACCACACAATCCTAGAACTGTTTAAGTTGCAAAAGGCCAAGCAGCAATCTAATGCTGCCAGAGCCACAACTAAATGATGTGTCTAAGGGCCATATACACATGACTTCTGAACACTTCCAGGTACCATGATTCCACCACTTCCCTGAGCAGCCTATTCCACTCTCTCAATGAATAAGTTTTTCCTAATATCCAGTCTAAGTCTCCCCCAGCACAATCTGAGGCTGATCAGAACGAGATATGAACAAATTTTGTTTCTTATCATGAGCTGGATGCATTTGAAGTAGGGGCAATTCATACCTGAACTACCTTTAAAGAAAGTATGACAGCTGAGGCAACAAAGCCACCATTCAGCCTGTTTGCCAACACAGCTACCCAGTACTCTGGGTAGGCTTCCCACTGTGCTGAACTTCCCAGCAGTTGGCAGGACACTTCTGTGGGTACTTATATCTTTAGTCCTTGCAGTCCAGGCTGAGCAGTGCCTTGCTGAGCACACAAGGATGAATCTGAGAAATAGAGATCTGAAACCATGGCCCTGCATGTACTCTGGGTGAGTATTCGGTGTAGGATCCTCAGTAATGCTGGATATTAGATAATTATGGATATCTGCCTCTGTTTTGGCAATCCTGAGGGCTCATCACTTGTGCAACTCAGGCAGTGCTGGGATGTGTTTTATCTTGCACAGCAGTGTAGTTCCGGAGCTGGGGATCCACACGACTCTCCGGAAAGACAAGCAGGTTTTTAGTGGATCATTTCTGATCTCCCAGCTTTGTGAAGGGAATTTTACATAACCAGATGGGTGAGTGGCAGCACATGGTGCAACAAAGGCAAAACCAAGCAAGGTGCTGGTTGCTCTGTCAATACACGCATGCTGACTGGCCACCTGGCTCCCATCTCTGGCCACACAGTGGCTGGATCTCTTTGGCAGAACCAGCTTGGTTCTTTTCCCTTTACCCGAAGAAGTGTTTTATCTTTGATATCTTCATCATCCAGTCAAATGTGAATAAAAATACTCTGTTTCTTCAAAAGAGAGAAGGAAAGAGAAATGTATGAGTGGGCAGATTGTGATCATCTAAACCTTATTTCCTTAGAAACCAAAAGTAATCATGGGCCTCCAGAATTCTGGAAAAAAAGAAAAAAACTCTGGAATGTTACAAGTGGGAATATAGTATAAAGGGTAAAATATGTTCTAGATTTAATATTTAGGTTCAGAGCAGTAAGGCTAAAGCTGGAATACATATGGATAGGAGATTTGATTTTGATGACTGGAAGCCAAAACATGGCCCTCTCAGACCCAATTTCCTTCCTTCTGTACAGTTTTCTGAGGTAGGATTTAGTGTTTTCCCCGGAGAGAAAAATTAAATGTTTTCTTGAAGAGTATTTCTAAAACTGAAGCCTACATGCTTGTGACATCAAATCACAAATGTAGTGCTATATTGCCCTGTGGGCATGGAAATTTCAAGCTCTTGAGTACACTGTTATAATAAGTTTAAAATGCATTTCTTGAAAACAGTGTAATTCCTGAAGACACTTTAGTTGTGCATTGGCTTACAGATTGTTATCACAGTTATGTAAATAAAAGGAGAAAATATTTCTATTTCCAAACACCAGAATCAGGCTGACAGGCCTGTGCTCTCTTTGAGGGAGCAGCGGAGACTTCTGTTATCCTCTGACTGTAAAACTGCCTTCCAACCCTTATGCAAAAACATTAATCTTTGCTAGAAACAATGCACACATCTATTCATTAAAATTCCTTGAGAATTTATCTCAGAATGCTTTCAAGTAACAGTTTTGAAAATGTTTTACTAAAGCAGGTTAAATTGAAAGGAAGATTTTGACCTGGAAAAATAGCGATGTCTTTTAGTCAGATACCCATGCCTGGTCTTGCTGTCACATTCAGGTTATGAGGCCATTGTTGGCACACTTGTCTGTTCCATGTATTTCAAGAAAACTGGGTTGTAATAAATGGGGACAACTTGTGATAGCATAATGTTTAGCTCACCAAAGCTGTTTCTGGGGTTAGGAGTTAGTGAGTGGATTCCTCAGCTCATGTCTTTGCATCTTGAAAGCTCTGATTTCGTTATGCCGAAGTGACTCCCCACAGACCAATATCTTGAATATTCCCTGTGAAGTTAATTTCATAGCTTTTCCTGGTATCTTGTTTCTGCATTTGCATCTGGGTTTATTTTGCCTTCTTATAGTTATAACAATTTCTCTAATTTTTAATCTGCTTTTTTCTTTGTTAATGCCTTTATTTTACTACTTCTGGTCTTCCCAGTGGGTTGATAAGACTGATTTATCTTTTATCTGATAGCCATTCATATGTCCGTGAATAATCCTGCTTTCCTTTGGTTTTTCTTTTCCATGAAAGCTTCTCCATATTTGACAATGTTTTCTCTTAAATATTTTCAAATTCAAATTCAAATTTGAATTTTCCCCTAATTAATAATTTGCCCTTACATTCAAAAAGGAATAAAAAAAAATCAAGGAGGATTTGAGCTAGCTGTAGTGACATAGTTGTATTTATTAACACTAGCCAACATAGTGTTTGCCTTCTCTCTGACACTCACAGTAACTTGAGTTCAGTGCATTAACAGTTTTAATCTTCCTCTCGTATAACTTGATGATGTGATTTTATAATGGTGATTTTGATTAAATCTACATCAATGTGAATAAGTTTTCCTTATTTGATTCAAGTCATATTTATTTCTCTAAAACCCTGGGCTTCTGTACAAAAAATTAGTAGTGAGTTTTAACTGTCTCTTTTGGCCCATGAAAATGACTTCAAATACAAAGGTTTTGATGCTTAATTCAGGAAATAGAATACATTTTAAAAGACTCAGTTATAGAAAAGTGTTAGAAAGTGCAAGCTATGAACGCCTGGCTTTGCTGACTTAAGGAGAGCTAACTACACTGCTGTGACGTGGTAGAAACATAAGCAAAGGTAGGGGAATCTGCTGGGATAGTGGGAAGAAGCTGGTAGCTGCTACCAGGAAGAAATACACATGCAAAGACAGAAAACCAGATCTAAGCTGGAACCAGCAGCAAGAGAAGTAGTTTTGTTGGAGCCGCGACTGAAAGCTGAAACATTATAGACTCCAAAGAACCTTTGATAGCAGTACATGATCTCATAGTAACCTGCAGAAGGCAACTGGATAACACTTTGGACTGGATAACAACAATTTTTAGCCTGAAAGATTTACCCATGCTAATGAAGATGGAAATGGACTTTCACATCCAACTCTTACAGGGTTTTTCTCTATGTTGTCTAAAATGGATTTTCATTTTATTGCCGGTGGCAGGAAATTACCCAGCTCATAACTTGGATGGAATAAACCTACCTAATCCAGGTATGAAATGGTATTCTTTGAAAAGAATGTTTTCCCCTTGCAATAAGTTTTTTCCAGTCTGATTTGTAGTACAGATTTCCTGCATGTCATTAACATGAAATGGACTGCTGAGTAAATCTTCTAATTTGGGCTTCTGCTAGACTAAAACCATCCACTTCAAGAACTGTCCATATCACATCAGTGAAACAACGGTTGTTTTAAAAAACTGATTTGGGACCAGTATTTTAGTCAATCCCAAAATTTCTTCTGGTTCTTACGAGACAAACACTTAAATGCTTGTCTTCGTTTCCTTATCCTGGCTGGGATACTGGATATCCTAGGTGAGACTGGCCTGGATTATAATTATGCATCATAAAGACTGCTATAGGATTTCCTTGAGAAGGTTTAAAGGTTCTTGCAAAACCTTCCACTACAGACACTACCTTTTCCTTTCTCACCCCAGATCTGCTGCTACAGAACCAGCAACCAATTTTCTGTGGCTTACTGGTCTTCAAAAAAAATCACATAAAACTGTACCTTTGCTTCATCTTCATGCATCTCTACCCCTTTCTTGCCTCTTGCTTAAACAAATAATTTGCCTTGTTATGAAAGTGCTCCCGCTAAATTGTGTATGCATGCTGATGATCTTCTGTGATAAGATACTGTACAACTTTACAGTGCCACACACTAAACACAGCAGCATGCAGGAGCTCACATGATGGTCATTTAATATCCATGACTCACAGTCCACAGGACTAGGATTCCAGCCAGCTGGGATTTGTTCTAAGTGGCATGAAATGACAAACAGTGCATGATATACAGCTTAGATACCAAACATGGTGGCCAAGCTTTTACAAAAACATGGCTCCTTGCCCTCTCCATTAAAAAAATTTAAAAGAAAAAAGAAAGAAAAGAAAATCGTACATTAGATTCACCCAATGACTACTGAATATTATTTTTCAAAATCTTATGAAAAATTAGATTCCAAGATACATAACATGGTATTTTGGCCTTCCTAGGTGGTTTCGGCACCCTCTCTGGTCTCTGGTTGTTTTCCCTTTGTTTAATTTTTCAGTTTGAGTTTTATGTTGGAAATTGATAACTCCTCTAACTGTGCTTGTGATATCTCTCCCTGATTTTTTGTATGTAAAACTGCAACTTACTTTCCCTGGCTTGATATTCAGCTGGGATATTATACAGTTGCGGAGTGCAAGAGGGATTAGATGTTACTCTGTGATTCACCCAGTCCCTGAGGACAGCTATATAAAGATCATCCTCTTCCCCTTGGCCCCAGGGAAGCTAGGGGGCAGATTATGAGCTAGCGGAAAAGACGAAGGCATAAAAAAAAAAGCTCTCCATCTGCAAAGAGGCTCCTGAAGCCCACATTCCTCTGCTCTCACGTTGTACAGAACTGGGAAAAAGGGAGCTCCACTGCTCACCCACAGCTGGCATAGCCGTAGAGGGGCAGTTCAAGGGAGAGCAAAGCCACTAAGAGTTCTCTTTCCCACATTGGGACTGCTGCTTTCACAGAAGTTTCTCAAGGTTTCCTTTTCCAAGGAGAAGAAGGTGATGGGAAAGGCAGGACCCAGAGACCCTTCTGTTTACAGATGCTTTTTCCCTGTGGCCTGGGAATCCTGAAATGTGATTGCCTTGTAAGGGCAGGTTATTTTCAGCCACTCCCTTCATTATGTTCCTGTTAAACCCATGGCTCAAGTGGGGCTTCTGTGCTGGAGAGATTTTGCCCTGGCTTCCTGCCCAGGGATAGATTGCAGCAAGGGTAGGATCTGGCAGAAATAGGTGGATATATGTGTAGACCTCCCAGACTTGAAACAGGAATATCGCTGCTAGAGGTCAAGGTTTGAGCTTGACAGTGTTTCCCTCCTTTTCTGAAGTCAGTTGATGCTCCCTTGCCAATGCTGGCTATTTTTGTAACAGTCTCACAGTGGTGGGGATTTTCTCATTTTGGACCATGTCACAGAAGTGACACAACTTGGGATACTTTTGCCTCTGGGACCTCATTAAAAAGTGCAAACTCTGTCTTTTCATGCTACAATTTCTTCTCAGTTACTTGTTTACAAGTAAGAAGTATTTCAATTTTTATAAAATATTTAATTGTATTTTTATGTGTTTTATCTGAGGCTTTAATATTTTAAAACTATTATTTTTCCCCCTGGAAACACTGGTCTTTCCTAATTTCTCAGAAATAAAGTTTTATAAAGAAAAACAAGCTTATTGGGTTGCAGGTGTTTTTTTAGTGGATATACAACAGTTTTGGGCAGCTTTTCAAAACACTCAGAATTACAGATTTAAATCCAAAAGTCTCATATCTGGTCCTTTTCCATGGATTTTATGGAAGAATCAAGATATGATTTTAAAAAATGGAAGAAAGAAGGAACCTAAAAGCTGACAACTATGACAACACCTGCCTCATCTTTCTGTGTTCTGCATGGCACATTTAGTTATATTTATCCTTCTATTTTTGCATCACCATTTTGTCCTGTATCTCGTCACATGCAGCAGGGCTTTGCTGCTTCAAAGTCTTTGCAACTAGAAAGCCACTACTCCGTGTAGCTTGTTGAAGATGAAAAGCCTTTACAAAATGAGGGGTTTGGCCTTTTTTACAATAGGAGCAGTGTACTTGATTTCATTATTTTTTCTGTTTTTAATTAAGAATTTCACTGCAGCACTACCTGGTATTAGCATTGGCTTTACTAAGGCTTCACTGCCTTAACTTTTGTTTTTAATGTTTATTATGTTCAAATGTGTTTTGTTTTAAAATATGTGTTGCTATTCATGCTACTGAGAGCAAATTCAAAGTGCCCTGTACAAGAAGGTAATGAGATTTGTGATGATTCCCAGTTCCTTGAGGAATTATTTCAGCCTTAGATGGTACTTTGAGAATGATCTGTCCTTGCACAGGAAAGCCTCCCGTAGTTATAAGTAGATACTTAATATAGGGCAAGATTAAAATCCTTGGCAAAGGTTGTAATGACTTCACTGGGTCAAGGATTTTACCACAGGATAGTGAAACAAAGAAATGAACAGAAATTAACTGTCTCTCTTGTGAAGGGAGATCACTTCTGGCATGGATCTTGGACCTCAACGAAGCACTTCATCTTTTGAAGTGAGAGCTGTAGTGTGCATGAAAATTAATCCATACCATGCTACCTGCTGGACTTTTGGGATTGGTTTGTATTTTCTTGGCAATGATATACAAGGAAGACAAGGGTGAGTCTGTGATAATTTCTCCTCTATTAGTAGGTGACATTGGTAAGATGTGTTTAAAAAATTGTCTGTCTGGCCTCAATTTCTTTACTGATAGGCAGTCTAAGCTATATTTGTTGCAGATTGCTGGGCACTGAATCATTAGATATCTATCAGAACACTGCAGTCAGCTTTTGACAATAGCTGTTGCTTTCTACCAGTTTCCGTTGAGTACTGAGCTATGCAAGAACTTGTGTCAGCTAGGCTCTGGAGGCCACTGATGTTTTCTGGTACAAATATGGGAACAATGGACAGGATTATAATTTTCAATAAAATGTTGAGTTACAAAGAACCTAACAGACTAAGATATTTTGCAGAAGTGTTGTCTCATCTTAACTCTTTAATGTCATATGTCGTAATTGGGAGGGAGAGGAATATAATCTGAAATTAAAAAAAAAGGAAAAGAGGAGTTGCTTGGGTTTGGAATATTCATTTTTCTCTACCTAGCTCTATGCTTTATTTTCCCAAGAAAGAAAACATTTACATGGGAAATGTGTTGATTGGTGGGGGGAAATGGTATTCTGAGCCCTATCCTTCATTTTTCAGGGCCGGCAGTGCTTTCTTACCCAGTCTTGTGGTACCCTACCACCCACAGGCCTGTAGATAAAAGGCCTGAATCAAAGCACTTTGCTCTTCTAGTTCCCAACACTGCCTCTCTCTGTGCATCAGCTACTTGCACATTGTTTCTTCTTTCTACTGTCCTGCACGATTTTGTCTATCCTGTGAGAGGAGTACATGCAAATGTGTAGGTCTAGTTGATGTGTGTTTCACTTTGCTTTGCTTAATAGTTTTGGAGTGCTGACTTTTGTTTGCCACCACCTCCCTAGCCTGGTTCTCTGACTGGAGGCCATGATTAGGTGGTCATGTCTACATGGATGTACTGGCTTCTGGTATTGAGGTCAGGATCAGAACGTGTTCTGAGCACATGTTCTGGAGAAGACTTATGAAGCTGCAGTGAAGTTGAAGGATCTGTTTCACATAACAAAATGTCAATAGAGTCCCAAAGGCTTTTAAATGGGAAGTATTGTAGGAAACCAGCTTCTCATCTACTGATGACTGAATAATTTCTCTTGTAGAAGAATGCCCCAATGCAACTTGCTATCTTTTGCATCTTTAGTTTAGCAGACAGAATGAAAAGAAAAAGACAGATCTACTGTCCGCAGTAATCAAATTGTAGAATTCAGTGTCTCATTCCACTTGGACCTTGAAGGCCTTAAAAAATCTTTTGAGGCAAAAGGAAGGGAAAACTTGTGATGCTGAGAGACATAAAACATTACAGTTTTGTAGATCAAATTTCTAGATAGAATCAGATTGATTTGTGTAGATGCAATTACCAAAAAGGGAAATGAATGAAGAAATACCCAGCTTCAGAGACCTGGGATGAGGCTGGGTGTGAGCTCATTTCACAGGAAATTCTGTTTGTCCATGTGAATGCTGGTGACAGTGACATCAGTGGAGACATTAACTTTTTAGGGAGGTGGGAGATGGCACAGGGCGGGGGGATGCAAACAGTTACAGCAGAACACGTCCAGGAGAAGAGAAAGTGACTGGTAGAAAACTCCCATTTTGTCCATCTTTCACCCATGAAGATTGATGAACTTCTCTGCATCTCTGTCCTGGTCTTTTCAGGGAAGAGCCCTGCTAGCTTTCTCATAGTGGCAAAAGTAATTTAAAAGAGAATCGACTTCAGAGGAACATAAACATACACCAAAATTCTTTCTCTTTAATGATATCCACTCGATACTTCACTGGCAGGCATTCTTCCAATCTAACACTTGTTAATTCTATTTCTTATCCGGTCTATAGCTCACCAAAGGCTGTTTCATTTATAACATAGGTATGTTTAATGGTTTTAATCCTTGGCTGGGGAAAGAGTCTGGTGCTATGGAAGGAGATTTTAGAAGAGACTGGAAGACATGGCACACAAGACACTGGAAGTTCAATAGTTTTTTATCTTTGCACAAAACGACCATGGAAGATACATAGAACTAGAGTACTTTGAACAGCAGTGGATTTTATAGCGAATAGTCAATGTAGTCATAAGTATATTAACTTTCATTATAGCTATGTTTCCTGCAATGTTTGAAAACTCAGAAAATTAGGGCCACTATGCTGTTGGAAGAAAGGAATTATTAATCACTCTCACTCCCCAATACCCCTCCATCACTGTAATGAGGCAAGGAGGACACCTGGCTTCTGGGGAAAGACAACCTCTGAAAAGCNAAAGGAGATCACTCATCACTCAGGTTCCAGGGAGAAACAAGTGGCATGCATATTGCCAAATTTTGGGTACCTTAGTAGAGTCTGAGATTCAACAAACTGTAAGTCTGAAGGACTGCTCTTGGAGGAAGGAGGCTCTGAATGACTTTCACAGAAGGTCTTGTAAATACTGGAGTTGGCTTCCAGGGTCTGTAGATGGAGCACTCTCATGAAGTTATCACAGTATCATGAAATTATCAGACACCTATGAATCATATATACTGCCCAAAGCCTATGTAAAGGGGTCTGCAAATATAGATTTTGTGTTGGAATAAGATTAGTATGTATCCAGTGGTGACTATGTTAAGGTCATTTTGAAAACCAGGCCATTCACAAATACACTGATAGGGCTTCACGTGCCTTGTAAAATTTCCTTGCTAACAGAAATCCCTCTATTTTTAGCTCCACTTTGTGTGGCTGGTCATAATCACGTCTGCAATTTTTCCTGAGCAGCAACTTTCAGTGAGGTTGAAGAGTAATGTAAATAACTAGAGTTTCGGGAGTCATGACTGTGCTGTGGAACACATTCCATCTTGATCCCCAACTTGTATTGAAGGAGAATCGATGACAGTCTTGTCAAGAAAAGACAATTTCCTACAATTTTTTGGAGACTTGTTGAAACCACATTTCGAAAACAGCAATCAAGGTATTCAGTCTTCATCTTGCTATTTGCAGAGATAGTTTCTTTACTATGTCATATCTAAACAAAATTAGTATACGGGGCTTTCGCAATGGTTCTGCTCCTGGAAAGGTCACACTGGATGAGTGAGGAACAAACTTCCAGGATTCACTGAAGGACCTCCACATGAAGAAAATTTGCAAGTGTTATCACACTGGGGATGGTCTTCTCTAAGGAACTGGATCAGAGGTTATAAGGAGGGAGGTGTTTGAATGAGGCATGGTGAGTCTGAATTCTAAAGGATCTCACATCCATCTATAATGCTTACAGTAATGTAGGACACCAGTCAGGCAGAAATAAGGTTGTATATTTCCTTTATGAACTTCTGGTTATTCCTAATAATAACACCTTCTAGCACCGTAATTCTGTTCACTTCTCACAGTCTGGGTCTCTCAGACTCCTGTACTATACGCTTTAACCCTTCAGTTTTTTATTTGGTGCCTTATTTTTTCCAAATATTCACGTCCTTATACACTGACAGAGCTTGCACAAGACTACATCAAGCCAAAAGAAAACATCTGGAGATGTCAAAATGTGGATGAATGAAAGTCTCAGCTGGATTGTTCCTTATAGTTTTGGATACCATACTTCAGAAAATATGTGGTCCAAATGGATGTACTCTGCAGAGATTAAAAAAAATAACCGGAAACTGTGATCAGCAAGAAAAACAAAAGCAGAATTAGGTTTATTTAGTCTGAAAAAGAGAATTCCAAACGAAGGCAGGAGAAATATTCCTTAGGTATGCAAGCGCTTGCTGGGAAGTTGCTTGTTGTCAGAGCATTCATAATGCGTAAGACAAAAGATAATGGATCTAAACTGCAGTAAAGGAGATTCATGGCCAAATCAAAGGGTAAAGTATGAAAGGGTACCCTAGCACTGAATTACATTGCCTGAGAAAGCTGTAAATCTCTATCATTTAGGGAGATAGTTGCTGCTATTTTAGGGAAATATATCTCAGTAATGTCTAGATGTGGGTTAAAAGAAGGAACTAAGCTGATTTTTGAGAAAGCTCCCAGCCATATTTTCTATAATATGTTTTGGAAGGAGAAAAGTAGTAGAGTTTGGAGGTGAAACCTGAAGAAACATCCAAAGATTATGATCTTCTACATTATTCTTTGGTATTCACAAATACCATATATAAAAAGTAAAGGAATTATTTGTATCTTCCCTGATACATGAAAATTTCAAGAAATAGATGTCTGCTTTACTGTTTTGACAAATGTGATGAATTGATAGCTCTGTATTATCTCTCTCCTTGCTCTGTTACTGCAAGAGCAATTGAATAAAGTTATAATATTTACCTTCCAGTAGTTTAAGGTATTAAGACTCAGGTAGTGTTGTCAACCCTGCAATGAACTCTCACTCTGATCTTGTGCAAGATTCAAAACGTTTGTAATGCTTTTTTGCCTTACAGATGAGGCATAAGCTATTCAATACAGACAGTTTGGTCTATGTATTTCAAGAAAATATAAGATATTAGTATCTTACATTTTAGTATTTTTAAATACACCCTAAAACTTCCTCTATTGTTCTGGTTTTGCTTTTTCTAATAGAGCTTTTAAAATCAGTATGAAAAAAGTTATTAATGTGATTGTCATGTAATAGGTATTTTTTCCTTTTAACTTGCTTTCCTATGAAATGGCACTTCTGCAATCTTTCTTTTCTTTCTTTTCTTTCTTTCTTTCTTTCTTTCTTTCTTTCTTTCTTTCTTTTTTTTCTTTCTTTTCTTTCTTTCTTTTCTTTCTTTTCTTTTTTTCTTTCTTTTCTTTCTTTTCTTTCTTTTCTTTCTTTCTCCCCTTTCCCTTTCGTCAGCTAGCTAGATTCCATGAGATCTGATAGAGGGTCAGAGATCTTCAGCATACTCTGTTCCTAGAAGCTTCATGAAATTAGGCACAGAGTAGGAAATGGTGGGAGAAATAGCTGCCTAGGTTATCTGCCAGAGAAACTCTTGGAAATGAGTGGTTATGATTGATCAGCCACAGGAAATGCTTCCTGCAGGCAATATAGGATCTTGCTCTGCAGCAAGGTTTTTCTCCTGTATAGACTCAGCCTCTGGTCAATAATAAAGGCATAAAGAAAGTTTAAAAGTCAGTTATCATAAGCAGAGAAGCTGTCCAAAATTAGACTGCATTAGTTCATGGTCTCACCTGGCTACTTGTTTTCTTGTAAAGCAACTCAGTTAAAAAAAAAAAACCAATGATCAGAATCCTATTAATGAATTTGAAAACAGCTGAGAAAATTTGAAAAGCTGAGAAATCCAAAAGTAGGTTTCTGTAGTCTTTAATATAAGCCATGTATTATAAAACCACCAAAAATATAGTACTTTGTACTAACTTTTATCATGCTTGTTTTAAAAATCTACTGCAACTCAAAGCACTTAATGTTCCTCCTAACCTCCCTTAAGAGTTTGTTTGTTGCTGACTTTTCTGGGTATGAGGAAAGCAAATGTCACATTGGGTGGCTGCCTCTTCTCTTGGGCATGGCCATAGCAGATTGGTGCTAACCATTATTTGCCTCTTTTTCAAGTATCCTGGGGCAAAATGATGAGACAGGAAACATCTGAGTCTGATACTCCCATAGCATGGATTACACTAGAACAGCTGGGACTTCTTATTTTACTGGGCAACCCTTGGCTGAGGCCAAAGTTCCATGGTACTTTTTCACCTCTCCTGTTGCAAATGTCCTAGAAAACTTGTGTCAGGGTCCTGAGCTCATTAATGAGCCTTAGCTGCTGTCATCAAACTCCCATAGGGCATCCACTCACATATTCTGCTCAGGGGCTCCACTGCAGCTCAATTTCTGCTGAGCTCTGCTCTAGCTCCAGCTATGTTTCCATCATGCCTGGCCATGGCCCCTGCTCCTAGCTTGACACAGGACCTGCCCTGTCACTATGGACTTGCCTGCTGATCATAAGAATGTGTTTGGCTACTGCTGTCAGACCTGGCCTGAGCCTGACTTGATTACTTGCATATAAATTTCACTACGAAATGCTTGGGACTACAGGGAGCCTCACTCCTCAAAAGCACAAGGCTGTGGTTTGTCTTAAAAGGACTGAGGTGTTTCCACAACCTGACTTCTCCTCTGTCCCTTCTGTGTGTGGAAAATTAGCCTCAAAATTAGATGAAGCAAAACATGGTTATTTTGGTCAGTCTATGCACATGGATTTGCTCTTGTCCCTCATTCTTGCACATCCAAAAAATCTGGGTGAAAAGCAGATGTCTACCTGCACATAGTGTTTTTTACAGATGCGGGTGGCGCACTGCAGCTAAGGCATGGCTTGCTATTGCTGACCCATTCCCCAAGGAATGGAACTATCCTGACAGGAGATAGATAGTGGGACTTACAGTCCTTGAATTTCAATTACAGGTGGAGGAAGGGGGAGAGGGAAGTAGAGCTGGGTGTTGCTGCTGTCTGCTTCCTTGTGCACAGCACATATTTCTGCATGGATTTCCAGCAGCAGTCATTGATGATCGCATCAGCAGTAATGTCCCTTCATGCTTGCAATACTTCTTAAGGAGTCCAGGCATGATAACACTGCATGGAAATGGGGCTGAAAGCAGGAAGGAATACTGATAACAGGTGAGTAGAGAGCAGAAGCTGCTCTGTGTGTAGAGAAGTTCTATCCAGCCTAGGGCTTTTTCTCTGATGAGCCAGCAGCAGATCCCTGCAGAAGAACTAAGGAACTGGCCATTTCTGGAGTGACTCCTCCCTTGTTACGTCCTTCCTTCCTATCTCCAGCAGTCCCTGGGCTAGAGACTCACTGGTCAAGAATCCAAGTTCTGTCTGAAAACTCCTGCAGGACATGACCATCATGCATATGCTTTGGGGCTTTGGGGCAACCTAATTTCATCCTTCCAGTACCTGAAGGGAGACTACAAGAAAGATGGAGAGGGACCTTTTACATGAGCATGTAGTGATAGGACAAGGGGGAATGATTTTAAACTGGAAGAGAGTAGATTTAGATTAGATCTTAGGAAGAAATTTGTTACTGTGAGAGTGATGAGGCACTGGAACAGGTTGCCAAGAGAAGTTGTGGATGTCTCTTCCCTAGAAGTGTTCAAGGCCAGGTTAGATTGAGCTCTGAGCAACCTGGTCTAATGGAAGGTGTCTCTGCCCATGGCAGGGGTCTTGAAAGTAGATGACATTTAATGTCCATTCTAACCCAGGCCATTTTATGATTCTATGATTCTGTGTTCATTGTCTTTCAGAGAAGTTTATTATGCCTGCCTAGCACAGGGTAACACTAACATGCATAATTTCAACATGCATTGTGCAAATCTATCCTCTCTATTTTATTCTTCCATGCAAGGTTTTCCCTTCCAGGGATCTACCTAGGCCTTCCAGGGTATGTGAAGAAAAATATAGTTTTATCAAATCTCCAATGAAAGTCCCCTCACAGCCTGAGGCTTCCTCATTTCTGTGGGGTTTTGCTGGTAAAGTTTGGGTTGTCTGTTTTGATGGGCTTTGTGTTCTACCATGGGAAAGGAAGAACCTTTTCAGCTGATACATGTTGCTTCATTTCTTTTCAGGGTGGAAAAGAAATAATACATTATCTTGTGATAATAGATAATTTGTTCCTGGAAACAGAAATCTTTCACGGCTGATGGAGGATAACTTGACTGCACTTCTGAATTGCCAGCCGTGACCTGTGCAGCTACACATGCAGTGGGTAGAAGCCCAGCTTCCTTGTTTCATTTTGCCATGAACTTCCCAATCTAGGAACCCTGATTTCTGTAGTTTTCCCACTGAAATACACAGAAGATTATTTGACTAACCATGCTTCCGTAGATAAAACCAGATCCAGACCAACTGCTCTTTTGAGCTGGCTCGAGCTAGGTCACATATTTAAAGCTATTAGATGTATGACTAGATGGGCTGACTTGGTTATTTACCTGTATTTATAAATTATTGCTTTACTTATTATTTTTATTTAATGTACTGTTTCTGAAGGTTTTCCACAACAGCCAGTGTTATCTTAATTTGTTTGCTCCATCTTTTCCACTAAAACCCTACCAGATATTGCGGAGAAAGGGGGAATTTTCTGAGGTGATTTTCTGCTCTCTGGAGATAGGCAAGAAGATCCATTATACTGTTTCAGTAAGATCTGCAATTCCCAGTCATGGGAATTGCTTGTGTGACTGGTTAGCCCTTTGTGGATTCAGATAAGAAGGACGGTGGTTCTCTGGAACCGATGTGTTGTTTTAGGATGGCATAACAAGTGCTACCATCACCCTCAGTGTGTGACTGAACAACTTCTGACTGCCATTCTTCTTGGCACCCACAGAGATGGAGGATGAGGTTTTACTATTTAACAGCTGTTGGTTGCCTTCTTTGCTCACCAGTTTGGAGTCAATGATGTTCTAATATATTTGCTTACCTGGCATCCTAGAGGCAAACTAAAGTTTGGTCAGTCCCCTGGGCTGGCTTCCATTGGCTTAATAAAATGTTTCTTTATTGGCCTATATTCTGTTCTGGTCAATAAACCCCATGGATTTTGCTTGTCAGTGTTCTCTTATTTTTCTCCTTGTAATTTCCCAGCAAATTATTTAACTGGTACATAACTTGATTGCAATCCTTTCCAGCAAAAGTGGTATTAATGAAGATGTGTCTCTCAGCTGTGTTTCAAATAATTAAAATTTGCCTCAGATCTTCATTTCAAACTCTTAAAATGAAGTATTTATAAAATGACAGTTACATGAAAAACACTTAAGAAAATTCTGGTAAAAAGAAAATTTCCTTTTGGTAACCATGAAGAATGCTTTTAATTTAATTATTTTTCTTTGTATAGCAGTCTACATCAACCTTGAAAAATGGTTGAACTGAGGATATTTCCTGTCAATTAGAAGATGGGTTTGAGTTGAATTAAATCACCACTTAGAATTCCACCTTAAATTCTACAAAGATGGCACTTGCTTAAGGTTCTGATGATGGGAATATGATCTGCTAAAAATCAGACAAGTGAGCAGAAACAAACTATGACTTCTGCCCCAGGGGTAATGGAGATGGAGATGAATCCTGACAAGCACACACATGACAAGACCTAGGCAGAGCAAGAACGCGTGACTCACAAATTGTAGTGGCACGTTCTCTCCAAGGGCCTCAGTGTGCAGTAATGCCTGAAAGACCTCAACCAGGATCACATGATGCATACAGTGGTTGGCTGACTGTTGAGCCATATAATAAAACCCCAACAAATTAAGTATAAAACAGCCTCTGGTGAGCTATAGCCCTAATTAGAAATAGAATTAACAGGTATTAGATTAGCAGAATGCCTGCCAGTGAAGTATGGAGTGGATATCATTAAAGAGACAGACTTTTGAGGAATGTTTATGTTCCTCTGAAGTTGATACCCTTTTTAATTTTTTCTGCCATAATGAAAAAACTATCAGGGTTCTTCACTGAAAAGACCAGGACAGAAATGCAGAGAAGTTCATCAATCTTCATGGGTGAAAGATGGACAAAATGGGAGTTTTCTACCAGTCACTTTCTCTTTTCCTGGACATGTTCTGCTGTAACTGCTTGCTATCTCCCACCTCCCAAATGATGAATACAGTACTGCTACCACAGAAGGCACTCGCCACCATTCCCTTTGCATGTGAGCGCACAGAGTCTCCTGCTGTTGGAGTTTACTGTGAAATGAGTTCAGCCACAGCCCGGATCTTTGGAGCTGGATATTTCAGTCTCCCAAGGTGTTTTCATCTGCTTTTACTTCCTTTACAGTTGCTCCTCTTTGTTCACTCTGATCCTTCTTTTCCCTGCCCAGTTTCTTGTTAATTCTTTTCTTTCTGCTCTTTATGTACCTTTTTTGGTTTTTTACCATTTTCAACTTACATCCTCTTTAGTTTATCTCACTTTATCCATTCTGCACAAAGTGCAGGTCTCGAGTGCTTCTCCCTCATCTTCCCAGACCAGAGCACTGTCCCTTCATGCCATCTGAGTAAGGGTAATCCTGGACACACAGACACTGCACGCAAATCTTCATGCAAGCATGGATATGGCAAATACTCAGAGCAGAACAAACAGCAGTGACAGTGGGGGAAATCACAGGTTGTCTCATTTTTTAGTTCATCAGTGACCTCCTTCTAGCCTATAATCCTGAGATTCTGAGTCCATGAAAGAGACCCGAGGACTGTATCCCTTAAAGCCATCAGAATGGACTCCGTGGCAAGCCATCTCTCCTGCTGTCTGCTGAATCTGTAAGCATACTGTTGGTCTGTGTCCCTGCCAGCTCTACTGGGTAAAATAAAAGCCACCAGTTTCCACACCTAAACATTGGACAGGTCTCATTTCCCACAGTCTCTCTGCAATTCTGCTGTGCCTGAATAGCACAGATCACCGGTCAGGTGTAGTGGCCTTGTTGCACTTACAGTGTAGAGCTTTTCTGTGCAGATGTAGTGGTCATACAGTCATGATTATGACAAAATTACAGTCATGTCCTTGGCTTTCAAAGTCTGCTGATCTTGCACATATACCTGCCCAGAACTGCAAACTCTTAGTGAAAGAGGGAGCATATTTGATTTAAAAGCTTCTGTGAAGAGGCCTTCTGTCAGAGAAGCCATGTCAAGGGAACAGATTGGCCAGACCATGATGTTCAGAAAATTGGCACTTTTTACAGTGTCCTTTGGGAACATCAGGTATGGGTTCCAGTCACCCGAATACCCAGAAATAATTGTTGTCTCCCAGGTTCTCAGCTAAGTGCAATTCATAGAAAGTGTTTTAAAAACTGTTATTTTCAGGATGCAACTATGCATCTCAGTCTGGATTGTCCAATTTTGCCAACATGAAGTGCTCCCATTCAGGGTCTGAAGGCATTATTTACTTTCCCCTAGATATGCTCTGTGCAGATGGCTTTGGTCTATTTCCTTCCTATTAGATGTGACTATAATTCATAAGAGATGGAGAGGATTCCAGCTGAAAAGATAGATAGATAGATTTTAGCAATTCTGTTGTCCTTTTAAAGCCATGACCCTAAAAGACACTCATGGTATGAGTTGGCCAAGAGTATTCTGGCATTCTGTAGACAGCTATTGAGGTCAATTTTTGTCAAGAATTTAGCTATCTGGGTTGTGACCACACTTTTTATATAGCTGCTATGGTTTACTTTGACATGGAGGGAGTGACATGGCATACACAGAGAAAGCTTAGATTGTTACCACATTAATGCTAAGAATATAGACAAGCAAAGGGTGGCAAATATGTTACTGCAGTTCAATGAGTTTCAATTTTCCTTGCAAATCAGCTTGATATTGATGAGCTTTGAGTATATCTGGATGTGGATCAACTGTCCTGGAGTATGAAGTGGAAGCTGCATATCTCTAAAATACCTGTTTTCCTCCCTAGTGCACTCTCATTTTCTTTTTCAAATCTATGCAATGGTGACTGCATTTATGTGATTGTTGTCCTGGTCATTGACTGTCTCAACCAGGAAAGGCATTAGAGAATTCTTGTTCTGCATATGCTCTATATATGCTTCTGTGAGTGCTTGAAGAAATAAGCTGTAGTTAGAAATTAAGGCTGCATTTGTATTTTATGAAATTAAAATGTTATTAGATATGATCATTTCTGTTTCTATATTTTCTTCCATGCAGAGAGACATAGAGACACACATGCACAGTGTTTGTCACAATTCAGTACAGCTGGTAATTTTCAGTTCACCAGAAACTCAGAATAGCAGAGAAATTGTTCAGTCAGGCTTGATGTGGAGAACAAGTGTTTGCACACATTCTTCGCTCTCTTTCTGGGAGAAAACTATCAAGAGAGGTTTGAAAAAGAAATGTCGAAGAGAAGAGAGTCGACACGTTTGCCTGTTCTTTTTAATTTACTTATTGCTGATACACAGGTGCAGGTTTAGCTGAGAAGAGAAGCAGGCGTTTAGATGCAATATTGCTTTAACTGGAAGAATGGACAGGAGTAAAGCAGGCAGCACTTTGCTACAGAGAATCTTCTGCTTAGTGTCATATCAGCAGAAAAGGCTTGAGAGGATGTTCTTGAGAAAGGACTTTTTAATCTTTTCCCTCTTTCCTACCCTAGTAGACTAGAAATCTTAAGACCCACCATAGCCCTCTAATGAGGCAGGATTGACACATGACCAGAAAAGTGTTTCTTAGTTCAGGACATTGAAAAAAAACCAAACCATAGATAAACCAAAGCTGAGGATAAAGTACTTCTCTTCTACCTTTCCACCCACTAGACAATATTCTAGAGAACAAAGTATTTTGATTCCATTATTTCAGTCATACACCAAGCACCAGACAAAAGTCTCTTTTGGAGCTGTGTATTCACTGTGAGAAAAGCCAACTTCTCTCAAGAGTCACAGTAGATTTAGCCGTACCAAGAAAAGTTGGAGTTATATAGACACTCAAATACAAATGCTCCCTCTTTTTTTCTCTCAAGGCCAAAATATTTCCTCAGATATACATATTCATCTCCATTGAAGATAATGAGAACTAAGCAAGTCTCAAGGCAACTGCACAGAAACCATTATTTTCTGCAGTGAAATATGATTTTCTACAGAGTAAAATATGTCTCTTTTTAAAAATATAAATTCCATATATAAACTCCTCTTGACATATCAACGTTTCTAAAGAATCTCTCTCTCTTTGCTCTGTTAGCTGAGCAAGGAGACTGACCACTTTATTAGTTGGTCTTTTATGACATTGGAGAAAAAAATCATCCATTTCTGCTGTAACATTAACATTAAGATTTAAAACTGAAATGCATCTTGTCTTCATGAAACAAATCTGAAATTTCAGTTTCAGTTACATATATTTTATCTACATCCAAGAGTACCAGACAGTTTACTGAAATCCATCCTTCTCTGACATTGGCAATATCAAAGAAAAAAGATCTAAATGCAACATGAAATATGAAAGTATTTAATACATTATAAATATAGATAAGTATATTTTTAATACAGATACATTAAAGAGGCATGGCAACCAGTTAAGTTCCTTTGAAAATGCCAAACCAATTGTTTATCTGATGTATGAAGCTGTAGTCAAGTATCCTGGAGATTTGCTTGCAATGTACAAGCTTTTGTTCATATTACACAGTGAAGACAAACAAAATCTGCAAACTTCTCAAGTTTGCTTACAATATGATCCAATTAATTCACATATGATATTGAATAATAATTTCTGCTGTATTTAGTTGCTAACCATTTTTTACACCAGATATTTTTCCCAGTGGTTTTAGTATTCATGGTCAGGGACAGGAGAGGAAGATGTGAAATCTTGATGGGACTAGATAGGAGAGGTCCAGCTACACCCATGTAATTCCCTCAAGCTCACCTCATATTCTTTAATGGGCTTGTTGCTCTGCATCTTTCTGATGCCTCCAATTGCCAAGGTACATAACATTATACTTACTGTTCTTACTCTTCACAGACTGTAATAGACAGTGGAAAGTCAAATTCATAATATTTCTCCCACCCTCTCACAGACAGACAGGCTTTCTACAGATAGTTTTAATCTGGAATTTCCTTAATGCTTTGGAAAATTAAATAAAAAGTACCATAAAACTACACAGTATTTTAACTACAAGAATGACTTCATAGTTATTTTGCTTTCACTGCAACTTGTGTGCATTCTTAGATCTTCCAAAACCTTTCTAGGGGTTCCACCAGAAGGTAGTTGGCAAAATTTCTGTGGTATATACATGGGCCAATTCAAGCAGAAGACAATTTTGGCTGAGGGAACTGTGAAGCAGTGATGTGTATTCCATTAAGTACTCTCATTCCAGCTGAATGTGGTTGCTTCAAACTATTTCTGTACTGAAGATAGCAAGGTTGGTTCAATTATTCATTTGCACAAAACTTGCCCCTGTTCTATTGTTTGGGAATCAATCACAAACATTCATCTGCAACCTATAAATGAATATTGTTCATGATATGTTGAAATGTTTGCTTGCTGCGGGTTGCTGTCTGATGGGTAGTTCCTGTAAACACATGGGAGCCACTCATAATACATTCGCTCTGATGGCTGAGGAATCATTTCTAAAACATTTTTTTTATGCGACTGTTTGAAAGATATTTTAAACCAGGACAAAGATTTTAATGGAGGAAAATACTAAATAAATAATTAAAAAGACTGGGGAAATAAGAAATTAATCAGTTTGTGAACAAGTGCCTTTGTCCACTTAAGAAATTAGGTGTGAAATGTGTGAGTGCCACTTAGCAGCCATCAGAAGAATAGGACACAAGTGATCCTGCAAAAGACCCTCTGGACTATGACAAATATATTTGTTTCTCCCAACAGCTGCATAGGCTGCATCACTGCCGCTGTTTTCATCCAAATCCTGCNGGGGGGGCACCCGCAACAGTGAAACATTGGCTGCCTTGAGTAGTTACAGTGTATTCATCTGGACAAAAATGTGAGTGTGGCGTAAGTCCATTTTGCAGATACAGATTAGAAGATAATAATAGAAGCGAGGACTCTCCAGTTATTATAACAGTTACAGCAATAAGGATGTCTGGGCTGTGTCTGCTCAGATGATCCAGGCAGAAATAGAGTAGCCTCAGATTTTCACAAGGAATAATCTGGAAAGTAGTGACTCTGAGGGATACTCAAATGTAAATGAATATACAGGTGAATGTGAACTTCTATGGTCTCTGGCTAAGAGTGCCAGACTACACTGTAAAAAGCAGTGCTATCAAGTAGAAATGGAAGGTGGTACTGCCTTGAAGAGACTGCCACAAAAAATCCTATCTAGTCCTGTTATTAGGAAAGGGCTCAGAAGAGAGTAACAAGTCTGAAAAACCTATGTACGTGTGATGGATGCGATATGCTATTAAGAAAAAGCTTAAAAATAGAGTCATGCCAGAAAAGAGCTGTTGAACACTAAAGAAAATGGCAGAAATGATACTTATATTTCTGGAAAGCAAATATAGAAAAATCAGGATAGAAATTATGTGCCTACTTCTTGGTGTGGTTGGTTGACTCCTGGAAACCACTTACCTAGACATGAACCTTGCTCCTGTCACTTGAAATCTGTAAGCCAATACTGGATATATTACAAAAGTTGTATTCCATCTCAGTCAGGAGTTATGAGTTTGCAAGTGTTTTCAGGTGTTAGACCAAAGAGGTCAGCAATTAAGTAATCCCAAAGACCCAGTTAAAAGAAGAAAGTGTTTCAAAAATCTTGCTTGGAATGCACTCAAGTGGAAATATTAGTCATGGACTGGAGCAAACACATTTATAAAATTCTATATATAAAAGCAGAATAATTTTATGCACTGAACAGTAAGGAAGTTATCAATGCTGAAATTTTGAGCATTTTACCACAGTAAAAAATAATAACTGGCAGCTTGCCTGTAACAGAGCAATCTCATCTAAGCTTTTGTGCGGAAGCAAAGGGTCTCATAGCACTTGCAGCTGAGTTGCAATGCATCTCCGGCATAAGCATCATTTGATAACTATTATGCTTTCTAATCACTTTCTAATTAAGCTGTGTTATTACAAATATGATGTGCAGCTGTACTTTATTTGTCATATTCTTCCTTGGACTTATTGGCTCTAACCTGTAGTCTAATTTTCATATTATGGGGCTGCCTGAAAAAGTTAATTTTGTCAGTTGTGGCTGCTAAGTTGAAAACTTCATCCCTTCTGCAGCCTGTTACCTATGCCCATCTCCCACCTCCTTTGATCTTTCCTTTCCTTTCCTTTCCTTTCCTTTCCTTTCCTTTCCTTTCCTTTCCTTTCCTTTCCTTTCCTTTCCTTTCCT
>VWYI01042577.1:84419-116981 GCA_013399455.1 Anthoscopus minutus | reverse complement strand
CCTTTTCCTTTCCCCTTTCTCCTTTCCCCCTTCCCCTTTCCCCCTTCCCCTTTCCCCTTTCCCTTTCCCCTTTCCCCTTCTCTTCCACACATCCTTCCACACTTCCTTCATATCTCTTGCTAAATTAAAACAAATGTGGCCCAGACATCCGATGTAATTATGGCATGACTGTTGCTGTAGCTGATGGCGCTCCAGGCTGACTCCTCCTTCCACTTCAAATTATCTGGTCAGTTGGAAGCAACCTTTGCTACACAGCCTTGAATTCCCAGCCCTGGATTATCATGACTAAGGAATAAATGGCAAAAAGGGATTTTTGACAAAACCAAGGAATAGCAGCTTTTGGACAGAATATTTTATTCAACATTCTTACATCTGAATGATAATCACATTTTCAAATGTTCTGTTCATCTTCTCAACTAAAAATACAATGTATTCACATCATCAGCTCTAATTGTATTTGTAAAACTCATTGACATCTTTCATGTTTTACACTGCTTACTTGTTTTATTTAGTACTAAAAGAAATGCAGTAAAGTGGACTGCAGCATTATAAGGCAAAACATTTCACAGCAAGGGGTCTAGATATCATAAAAAAGCCTACAGAATCCCAAAAGGATACTATAAGTAACATAGGGATACTATAAGTAAGTACAATACACTACTGTATTGTAAATTAAGCTGATACCATTAATATTACAAGACCGCAGTACAAAATATTCTCCCAAGACTTTTGAGATTTAGCACAATTTTTTATCTTCAGGTTTCTAGATATAAATTGTATGGATGTTTCTGCACCTCCCATTGCCCAAAAATTAAGAAAAAAAAAGAAAGTATAGTTAGTTTTATTCACAGCTACTCTTGGTTACTACTCTATTATTTCTGGATTTATGTAACTAATGTTACATAATGTGTGTGATAACTATCGTAATATTTCTATTGTAGGTTTCTAAAGAAATGAAGACATTTAAAATGTTTATTAACTACCAAGGTAATGTTTTATCATCCCCTTATTTAGTGGCAAAGCAAACACAGAATTGAAAAGATGAATCTCAATATTCTCACGCTATACAAGCAACATTAATTAATTCAACATGACAAGCTTTGTGAAGTATCTGGGTAAGTCAATCTAGTATCATTTTGTTCATGAAGCTCAAAATATAGACTGACAAAGCACAAGTATGAAATGCATTTCAATCAGTTTAATCAAATGGAGTCAATGTAAAGAAAAGGGGCATTGTCAAGATGTGTCAGTGAACATTTGACCTGCCTTGCAGTTAATATTGGTTTTGTGCAAATTTCTCTTGGGGGCATACCCGCTCTGCTCTGCACCTCAGTTCTAAAAACTGAAAGTTTTGTTTTTGATCTGGTGAGTGGAAATCTTTAGTAGGAATGATAAAGGAAAGACATTACTTGCAAACCATTATTCACACACAGTCTGAACTTGTGAAATCATACCATTTAAATAAACCAGGCTATTCAGTGTGGCTTTGACTTGTTTGTAGGAAATTCTGCTTTCTCTGAATGATCTTTTTTGTCTGTTTTGCGAGATGCTGAAGATGAGACTAGAGAGTACCAAATAAAAAATCTGCTGGAGAATTTAGCTTGTGCATTCTCTAAGACTTGCAAGAGGAGAAGATGTGGGCACAAAGTGAACCTATACCAGAGCCAAGTGGCCACAGAGCTTGCCAAGCTGTGACTTTTAAGGGCAGTGGAAGGGGCTTGCCACAGATGGCTTCAGTGAGACTTCAAGAGGGATTCCCCTGTAACATAACTCAGGATTTCTCCCAGGAGAGAGTACCCAAAGCTTCCTTACTTCTCTGCATCCCAAACCTCCCTGTATTGCTTTCCATGATCCCAGTGAAGAGCAAAGCAGAATGCAGCTCTGTATTTATTTTTGAAAATTTCTTCACAGAGTTAATTTCACAGTGCTTGATCTAACACTACAGTTTCCCATCATGCTCGATATGCAGAATAATTTAATGGTCAAATCACAGCACAAAAGGATTTTCTTTTGTCTGTAAATCTACTCCTCCTCCAAGGAATAATGCAGTTGTTTTAAGGGCTTTTAAATCTGTCTGTTACTTTTTTGAAAACTATAGATTAGGCAGGATTTAAATTCACTGACTGAAGATACGCATGTATGCTCAGCAGAAACCAGAAAAGTAGCTGTTAACTTTTTTTCTCAAGAGAAAAGAAGTCTATGAAAGTGACCAAGATTTGGAGAACAATTTGAAAAGCCCATTTCCTACAACAAGTCTTGTTTTGTTTCCTGGACCTTCAGCTTCACTGCCTAGAAAAATCATCACTATCTAGCAGCTGTGGGGACCTCAGACACATAAATCAAGGTTGCCAGGATAATACGGAGAGAACTGCAAGGTGAGTCTCTAATAAATGCCTGAGCAAACTGCTCTATCCACTCCTTTGAAGTGTTGAATGTTACCCTCCAGGAATGAATGCTGACTTATCAGTGCTAAGTTTCATACTATTCCTTAGAGACAAGAGGAAACTCACAAATTCTATGAATTTCATCCCCAGTGATGATTGTCATTTCTACTCCTTCCCTTGATTCCTGGTCCCTTACCTTCTCCAAACATTGATGGAGCACACCAGAGCCTATGAACATACCAAGAGCATGACCAGAACATGGTCAAACTCTGGAACCCCAGCGGACAAAGTCATACTTCCAATATGTGCACACTCTGATCTGAGCAGGGACCAAAGTAGTGACTCATCTGCAGGGCAGGTTTTTGAAGCAATGCTCCAAAGATCAGGACCACACATTTTTCTCAGCCTCTTGACAAGTGAACCATGAGATGTTCTCAAATCTGGAGAGCTCTCCATATAATTCAGTGTTTCTCCTGGACCTCTTGGAACCTCAGGACTATGTGGAAGGGTTGCAAGTTTTTCTACGTGATTTTTTGAATGCTTCCTTCTTCAAACTTTGATGGGATGAGTTTAGAGATCCATACAGAATGATTAATTGCAGTTTAATGAATCACTGGAAAAGTTGATGCCTGGTTCCAGCTCTGGAGACATACATGTATCAGTCTTATTTATTTGAAGTGGTTTACCCTGCAGTTTTACAGCCAATGAACTAGAATAACCAAAATGATCTGAGTGTCGTATTTTGATATTAGCAGCATTTTCACCCCAATGTTTTATATAAACCTTTCTATTTTTCATGAATATATGCTGCTTAGTCCTTGACTAAAACATTTAACAATGTGAGAGTGGAGTATTTTGCTGCTACAGACTTAGACCTTCTGAAGAGCCTAATCAAAACCAGATTTTTTTCCTTTAATTGGAAAAGAAATGAGTGTTTTGCACTACACACTAGCTAGTTAGTGCTATCATAAGCAACCCCCTATTAATCACGTACCATTTTTTGCAGCTGTGTACAGTAACTGACCTGCCTAGATACACTATAACTGAAGCAATTAAGGATCTTTTGTATTTTTTATGTAATTACCACTTCTGAGCTAGGTTGCTAAATACTTGGGACATTTGGGGTTATAATTTCAAGGTCATTATATTTTTGTTCATCTCATTTCCTAGGAAACCTATTTGCAGACTTGCCTAAAGCATCACAGATACTGTACATTAAAGTATGGCAAATTAATTCAATCTTACCTCCTTCCACTCAGTAGGTGCACATTCATTTTTCCAGTGTCTAATACACAGTATATTTTTAAATAGTAAACTATTGCATGTTTTAATGATGCAAACAATGCAGAGACCAAATAAGCTAAAAGAGCTAACACATTTATCTCTACATTCTGCCATCTGTTTGAAACTGCTGATGTAATTCCAGTTTTAAATTACATTAGATCCTGCCTTCTGGACCCCTTTCCCTATTTACTTTTTTTTCTTTTTATTTAAGCCTTTAGAGAAAGCAGTGCCTTCAGGTTGTTGACTACTTAATAAGAAACTGTGTCTTTGACTGTTTTCAATCTAGACTTAAATTTAGGTTTCCTGGACAAAGAGGTATAGTGAAATAATAGCAGTATTTCCAAAAGATGAAATTATTCTCTGTGTACAATTTGATGAGATCTGTTTTCAGCAATAATGCTAGCAACCAGCAGATTTGTTTATACTGAAGAAAAAGCAGAGATTAAGGTTTGTGTTCTTGCATATTCTATTGTCTAATGATGGAATTTCCAGATTTATCTCTGTGTTTATGCTTCAGAATTAGTTTAATTTCTTTTATGTAACCTCTTCACCTTATTTTATTGGTTTAATTAACAAACCTGTATTTATTTTTCTTCGCACTTGCTTTGCCTTTTCAGTCCACAGTGGCAATTCTCCCTTCTCTCTTCCCCTGGCATCTTTTGGTTCAAATCACTTATTTGTCTGGATCCAATACTAAGGTTGATCTTTTAAGGATTTGCTTACAGGCATGTTGGTCAGGGTCTGTCTTCAGCATATCCATCAAACACATAGCCTGATTTTTGCAGTTATTTTAATGTCTTGAAAATTTCGATTTTAAAACATTTGCACCACACAAATCAAATTAATATATTCTGGTCTGCATTTAATTTAATTTTTTAAAAATTTTTACTTTGTTTACATTCATTATATTCCCACAGAATAGTCTGGATATAAGAACTTTGGAGAAAAGTTAGACTCCTATGATAAAAAGTTTTCCAGCTCCTCATTTGAATTGATTTTAAAAAGAGATATCACATAATTAAAAATGAAGGAAAAATGCATTTCAAGCCACATTTTATTCATCATAGCAAAGAAATTTTTCATAAGCATATTTTCAAGTCATGATAACATTTTTAAAAATGGTACAGATTTTAAGATTATTGGAACAACTTACCCATTTAGAATTTCCAAACAATACCAGGCAAAAGTCTGAAGAAAATGTTGTAATAGATTGGTTTGATTCTGTTCATTTTCTACAAAGTTCAGATTCTTAGTGAAAATTACTTTCATCACAATATTTGCCTAGATTTAATTTTGAAAATTCTTTAAAATTTAAATGAAACCCCACAAAGCTAAGCCTTTTTTGTTGTTGTTTGCTTTGGAAGGAAAACAGACACCGGGTTCATTTTGAATTTAAACAGATTATTTTATCTTTCACTATCTGACTTAAAATGTAGAAAATTTGCTATTAATAAAATTTTAAAATTTTAATAAATATGATATGCTATTCCTCTTACAGAATGGTATCTAGGCACTGTGACTGTTGTTTTATATGAATCTTAAATTTTGTCACTGAATCAGCTTCCAGAGTGGTAGCAAGTTTAATGTGTGAGTCACTGATCAATGCAACCTTGACCAAAGTTTCAAAATTCCTAAAGTGTTGCTACCTATAAAAATATGCAGTCAGTCACTGTGACTTCAACTATCATCATGCTCAATGAAAACAGAAGTCTAATGGGTGAATTGTGACAAACTTAGTATAGGCTTTCTGCATTTCCTCTCCAGACACTGAAGCCATTGGTTAAACTAAAGTGGTGGCCAGCTGTTGGGAAGGTGGATGACTCCTTTGATTCTTTGCCTAGGCTGGCCATCACCAGTGGTCAAAATTTGAAGCAGAAAAGTGTAATATTCTCACTCCAGCATTGCTAACCTGGTCTGGATGGATATGGAAAAAGTCAGCAGGCTCCCATCAATTGTTGAAGACTAAGTCAAGCATTAAAGTGTTCAATTCTGGATTTTCAGAGATTGGTATAAAACCATGGAAACCATTTATTCATATTTTCATATAAGACTATGTTCTATGATGATTCATCTTGCTATGAAAAATAAGTGCATAAAAGTTAAACCAGAGATGTCCAGGTATGGTAAAACAAATATATATTTTAAATAGATCTGAAGCTGATATCAGAGATTCATAGAACCATAGAATGGCTTGGGTTGGAAGAGACTTTAAAGATTATGGAGTTCCCAAATCAGAATCCCCCGGCAGAGATGTCCAGGGCCCTGTTCAACCTAGCCTTGAACATTTCCAGGGTTGGGGCATCCACAGTTCCTTTGGCACACACCCTAAGAGCAAAGAATTTCTTCCTAACACCTGGCTGAAATACCTCATCTTTTAGTTTAAAAACGGTTTCTCTTGTCCTATTACTGTCTGCTTACACAAAAAGTCACTCTTCCTCCTTTTCTAAGAGCCCTTCAAGTACTGTCAGGCCCCAGTGAGGTCTTCCTGGAGCCTTCTCCAGTCTGAACAACCCCAACTCTCATCTTGTGTTCATAGGACACGTGCTCCAGACCTGTAATCCTCCTTGTTGCCCTCCTCTGGACCTGCTCCAACAGATCCACATCTTTCCTGGGATGAGGACCCCAGAGGTGGATGCAGGACTCCAGGCAGAGGGAAGAGTACAGGGTCAGAATCACCTCCCTTGACCTGCAGGCCAAATATTGTCAGTTAAAACTTGTTATGAGGGTTATATTGGCTTTCCATAGATACAGAGACTGACACACATCAGAGGAGGGAGTGCTGATTTTCTGCTTACAAAAATACTGCTAATTTATGGACTCTGAACAGTGTTTCCCAAACAAAGAATTTACTCCACCCCAGCCTACAAAGAAAAAATAATTGAAGTCACATTATTTCGTCAAATACTCCTAATTCCAAATGTTTGGTAACCAGCTGCCTGTTGTGGTAATGCTCCTTCTTCTGCACAGGATTTGTATTCTAGACCTACATGAAATTAGTATACAAAATGAACTGAGTGATTTGTTGGAAGAAGTTTTTGTTGTGAAAATGTAATGAATATTTCATGGTTCAAATTCAAAGCAACTATAAAATATCAAGTTTTGCTCTGATGCATAAAAACAATTCATCATAACTGTTAAATACAAACCATATTCACTCATGGTATGAACCATAAATATGACAAGAGGTCCCAGAAAGTTGTAGTTATGGTTAAGAAGGAGTCTGCAGTGAATACAGTAAAATTCCTCCCAAATACTTTAAATAATGCTGTCTTTCCTGATGATAGATTGCATTTCATTGCCATCAAGATTTACAAAGTGGTCAGGGTCACCAAAACTCAAATTTTTTCACTGCATCCCTAAAACAATGTTGTCCTGGGTTTCCTCCCAAAATCTGTCCTGAGCCAGGACAAATATAAAATTCAAGTATATAAAAGAATTTATTTAAAAAGTCAAAGAATATGTCCTGCCAATTTATTTGCAAGAAGCCTCAAATGTTTCATCCCATGTGCACACCAGGCCTTTCAACACAGTTCCTGGTCTTACAGAGACACTTTTGAAATGACAGATCTCATGGAGGCCAAAGGAACTGTTAATAAACTGAAATGTAACACTAATACCATGGACTGTACTTCACCTGGAGTAAAATATATGTTGTTGTTCTTGAGATCTATGCTGTTTAAAATATCTGATACTTTAGCACACTAGTGCATGAGTCCCTATGATAACAATGCTGATTTTTAAACTGAATGAATAATTTTCATTTGAATGATTAATTTATTTAGTGGTACAGACATCTTACATTTTCCTGCAGTTTTTTTCTTACTATTGATTTATAGAACTGCATTTCTTGAATAGAGGCATCTGCAGCAGCTGCATGGATGGCGGCCTGCAATAGTCTCTGTAGAATAGTGCTACAATCTGTGTTGTTTGACAGAAAAGTCTCTGACTGTGGCATCCTCTCTTGTAAGGACTGAGCTGCCTGATTGAAAATACAGATAGTGTAAAATTTGGACAAAGAGCAGAAACACTATGGTTGCTGTAGTGGTTCAGAGATATAATGGAAGTGAGGCTTATAGGGAGGGAGAGTCTTTCATACCGCCATGATTCCAGCCTAAAACTCCAATCAGAAACCTTAAAAACAATCATCATACTAGGAAGCATGACCATGAAACATTGTTCATATTACTGAATGAACATACTAATTTTCAAAATGCATATGCCTGAATGTATTCACTTTATAAGCAAGCTTTCAAAAACTCTCTGCATATACAGCTTGATTCCAACATTAATACAATTTGCAACGAGCTAGCTAATGAGCTTCTGGTTTTGAACAACTTGACTCTATTTATGAAAGATTAGACCCACTGAGAATCACATTATTCTTTTTTCATAAAGTGTTTGAATCTAGCTACAGTAAGGTTGCAAAATACTGCAGAACAGTCAGATTCAGAGATAATTTAATCAGTAATAAAATGCCATTGTAGGCAGCATAGCAACACTTCCTAAATCCCTCGATGCATGGTTGGCTTATTTCATTAGAATCTGTGCTGGCTGTTCTCCAAAGATGCAGAACTAACGCTATCTGCAATTATCGGATTTTGTTAAGTACAGAGTATTCAACAGTTACAGTGTTAATGAATGAAGAGTAGCTAAGCAAGCCTCTAATTCATTGCTCATTGTTTAAAAAAAAAAAAATTAGAGCCCAGCCCTATCATACTCAGTTATAATATGACTCAAATCAGCAGAATAAATAGCTCTGCACCTTTTCTCCCTGTGAGGCAAATGTAATGCTTTACTTGTTATTTTGCAAATGAGAGGCTTTATACTGAGATCCTCTGCTGAGAAGTAAGTAAGATGCAAACTTTTCTAACAAGTAGAGGTATGATATCTACCTATCATGGCCATATTCCTGCTTGTTGCAAAAATAATCTATTGATAGGAGAAGGAGAAAATAATCCAGTCTGTCACTAGAAATATCTGTGTCTTTTAATTAGCCCTTAGCAATAGTAAGTTACCATGGTGTGTATTGCACTGTGTTGATAGAGCTGTGGGGGGAAAAGACTGCAGCTAATAACTAGCTCTGACTTCAGAATTGCAGCATGTTCTGTGAAGCTTCTGGATGTTGACACTTTCCAAGAGTGATGGAGATGTGGGTTGCCTGGCAGAGAAAAAGGTGAGTTTGTGTGTAACTGGATCATGGCAAAGGACTTAAATTTTGCATTTGTAATTGCATAATATTTGTAATTGTATATTTTGCAGATGTACACATTATATATTATAAAATTTATAACAAAATATTAGTCATTCAAATACTTTCCTTAAGAAAAAGATCTGAAAATTTTCTATTTTAGAGCATATAGAGTTACTAAAAGAATTTAAAATTATTTTGGGAAACAAAAGCTCCACGTAACATTATTTTACAATGTGTTTCTTAACCAGACAGTACTACTATTGATCAATCAAATTTAAAATATCTTTATGTTTCAAAATTCATCACCATCATTAATTCTGATAGCGACAGCTAAGTTTGGCTTCCTGATGAAGCAGTCTGGTGATAAAACACAGTGGAAAAACAATGTATGTTTCCTGAATATGTCCTTTTCCTGTATCTGCAGTCCATCAGTCCCCATTACACTGCTCTTTTTCCACTGTCTGATTAACAGGAGCCACAGAGAATGATATCAAAAGTGAACAGTTTGGTTACTTTTCCCCTGCAGTGCCTTGGTCTCCACCCTGCTGTTATCTGCTAACTGCAAAGATTTTAGGGTAAAATGGGAAAATGGTTGTAGAAACCTACAAGGCATGATACAGGTATGGCCATTAACAGCTGCTGCTGGTTCTCATGGATAAGAAAAAAAGTCCTATTGTCCCACATTTCCATTGCCAGCAGACTTTGGACAGTCGAAGTTGTCCTGCATAGGCACCAAAACGCTTGTCATGGAGATACATATTGGTAGGGCCATTGATGTCCCCTCAAGAGTCCCCTGCACACCCCTGCCCCAAGCCCTGGCACCCCAAAACCTGCCCGTGGCCTTCAGGCCATGCCTGAGCTCCCATTCCACAGTGTCTAGGTAGGGTGTCATGCTTTAGGAATGCTACTCTCCAATTTAGTGCTCCCACTGAAAATCTCCCAACCATGTGTTTCTTTATTGCTCTCCTACACTCTCCCCTCTGCAGGAGGTTGAAGAGGGGAATTAGAGGCAGATGGAATTAGATCAGATGGAAACAGATTAGTTGAGGTAAGAAGAGTTTACTGGAAACAGCAATGAGATAACAAAAGGAATACTAACAGTATTAGTAACGAAAGTGTACAGAAGAGAGTGATTCACACGCCAAATGCTCACTGCAGGGCTCGACCTGACCACACACTCCATCCTGGAACTGGTGCCACCCAAACGCTCCTTCTGGCTCAGACCTGGGACTACCCAGCTGCTGCCCCCAACTCGGAACCGGCAGCACCCCAGCACTCCGTCTGCCACGCTCACTCCACCAGGAGAGACTCTCTCCTCCCCAACTCTGGTAGTGAGGCAGAGCAGAAGGGATTCCAGGTCCCAGCCATGCCCCTTCCTGGCTTCTCCAGGAGCATGAACTCAGTCCTGGTCAGAGCCAGGACACAGGCTGAGCAGGGCTGGTCCATGGCTGCTGCTGGCACCCAGGTTACTGAAGAGCCCTGGAAGCAAGCGCCATATGCAGGGCACCAGAGTCTGGTCTGGCAGGGAAGGCCCTTCTTTCCTCAAAAAAACCACAAAAGGCAACCAGAGCAAGGCTGCCCCACAGGGGAGGAAAAGGCAAAATCCAAGGGTGATGGTGGCCACCCTTAGTGAGCACAGTGCAGTCCCATGGCACCTGGCCTGGCAGGGCTGATAGCAGGTCAATGGGCACGCACAGATACAGCAAAACCTGAGCCAGGTCCACGCAGGAGACGCAACCAGAAACAAAGCTGCAGCATGGTCCAGGGCCTGTCCTGGTGCTATGGAAGGGATGAAGAACAGGGCTTGAGTTTAGACGGATCTCTTCAGCCTGTGGGCCGAGGATGCAGGACAAAGCTTCAGGCCAGGCTGGACGGCGCCATTGAGGCATATTGGTACGCTCAGACAGGTAAGCTGGTCCAAATATTAGAAACATTTCCACGATTTGGTAAGAAAGATTACTGCTTGGTAATGATTGTAATGCTATGTTTATCTTCACTTCAATAAAGTGAAATACTGAAATTTCAACAAGTTATAAAACCAGTTGTTTCGAGGATTTTTTTTCCTAGATTGTTTTAAATGGCGCTTATAAAGCTGAGTAACTTCCCTAGGTAGACACCAAACAAAATGTGAGTTCTAGTATGATGGGATTTTTTTCTAAAATCATATATTCATATGGCGAAAACTCTGGTAGCTCAATGATTACAGGCCAGGCCTGAAATTCAATTATGCTTCTTCTGGAGTTTTTGCATTTTACCCATACAGATTGCCCTCACTCATGCTGTAGCTTTGGACTCCTGGCCCCGAAGACTATGGCCACAAAAGGAACCTCAGACTATCCCTAATCAAACATGACATGCACATTTGTTGTGGGATGAGAATCACCCTCCATAAATATAATAGAAAATGAGAACTCTGGATGTTATGTTGTGGCATTAAGGGGGTATGTGAAGAAATGGGTAGTTCCGAAAGTAGTTGTCTTTTCTGCTATTAACCAGCTCTTCAAAACACAGATGGCCTCTCTTGCAATAGTACTTTAGATAGTACTACAATTCAGCTACAGTTAGAAGGCCTAAACATAAAGGAGGCATCTTTAATTTCTTCAAAACTAAGAACTGGGAACAACAAAACTTTTTTAAAGAGAACCCCTGGAGAAACGTTAGTATCCATTTTCAACAGTCATTTGATTTAGTGTCCTTTCTGTTTTTTCCCACTTTGGAATTGGACAGCTAAGTCTCTGATATGGTGAAAGTTTGCTCTTTTTCCCACATGTAGTACTATAGTACTAGAATAGAGAATTTAAAACACACCTACAGTTTGTTATATGAGCAGAATCACCAAAATTTTCTTTACCGAGAGAGTGTACACTGGCTTTTCAATTTTTTAAATAATGCTTCACCACTGACTATTTTTGTATATAAAGATAAAAGATAAAAACATATATATATTTATAAAGATATATAAAAAAAGCCATCATAAAATAAAATGACAGCTTAAGCTGGAAGGCTCTTTATTGACTTTTCTAGCCAGTAATGCTCAGGCAATTCTTCTTGAGAGCTAACATAAAGCAGCAGAACCTGAAAAAGAGTCGTTCACTGGAAGGGGACAGATGGAATGGGTCCTGTGGAAAGATGGTGATATATGCCATCTGCTGAGACCCCACTGCTAGAACATTCTCAGGTAAAGCTTGGTGGTCACAGAATCTGCCTGAAACTGCACCTTATTAAATCAAAGGCAATTTTTAGCAAAATACAGCAATAAATGACAACCAGCAAAGATAGTCTGAGCAGGTTGTTTGTCCTCATAAACAACTCGAGGTTCAAATACTGAAGCCTGGAAACCACTACATTTCTCTGAAGTCTCAAGACACCTTTTGTTACTCAGCTGCTCTCACTTTTAACCAGATTAGTATCAGAAATGCCATATTCTTCCTTTCTGAAAATTTGAGACAGGTTTCCCTAATTCCACACAAATATTGCAGTTGTGTTTTTTAAGCCTTGAGATATATGATTAAAATTGTCAAATAATCAAAATATTTCAATGAATATGTGATTCAGATTGGTGTTGTTTTATTTTTCCTAGCTAATTCACTGGATTAAACAGAAATGCATCATAGGAATTCAATTTTATCTGAAAGCTTTACTTGATGCTGTATGTTAAATTGGGTATCATAGAGATACAACAATAGAGATATCAGAGAAACACACAATTTCATCCAGATATCCAGAGCAGCTCTGATTTTTACTATCAAAAATAGTGTACATGCAGTATACATGCTAAAAGTTATTTCCAGAAATGATCTGTAGAAGTCAATGCCTTTGAAAAAATCTTAACCCTTCTGAGGTAACTAAGGTACTGACTGCACATATAAATTACATTACTTCACAAGTTTTGGAAACTGTTCTAAATTTTATCTGCTATTAATGATTTAAGTTACTGATGCATTAAAGAAGGCTTATCTAAAGCACAGTTTTTGCTGGTTGAATTCAAAGCCCTTAAATGTGTTTTCTTGGATTTTCAGGAAGTGTTTTTATTCTGCATGCCTGCTGCAGTTGCAGGTTTTGATGAAGTTGTCATGAAACAGCATCAATTGTTTTGCTGATATCAGTCAATTATTTCTATATTTCTGTTCCCTGCGTATTTTGTCTTTCTCATCACAAGATCAGCCAACTTTGCTTTTAGGATGTTTATCCTTTGTAAGTCTAGCAATACTTATCATTAATGATTCCACTGCTGTTTGAGGACTGCAAAAAGCTTCTCTAGGAGACCTGTGTCCAGCTGCTTACATCTTCCTGGGAGCCTCTTTGCATAGGTGGGATTAGATGAAGTTCAGAAACCCACCAGGAAGATCTCTTAATGAAACACAGGCCCAAAAGCAATTCTCAACATACGAAAGACTTTGCTCTAAAGGCTGTTTTATTCTTTTACATCTGGCAGTGAATATTTTGGCTTGTACTAAAAGCATTAATCTTCTTTGAGCAACATGGATCATCAACTGAGAAAGGAATTTACAGTAGCCTCTGGAGAAAGTTTTCTGTCAGAAAGATTTTTTGACAAAAGGCAAAGCAGCTGGACAGACAGACTGTGCTAAGACCATTTGTTAAGTTCTAACTTAGCACTGTCTCCATGACAGCCTTAGTTGGAGCAAATGTTCAGGTCATGCTAGTCAAACAACAGTGAGCGAAGGCAGAATGAAGCAACACAATAAAAGCTCCAAAACTATAACTCTGCATTTGACTTCCTGTAAAAACTTGTACAAACCCTATTATGAATTCTATACTTGATAAAGCTGGGACAGATGTTCCATCTGCAAACTAATTGGATCGAATAGGAAGAAGGAGATTTTGCCAGAGTGAAAACTAGACCTACATTTTAGAGGCTGAGAAATCTAAGTACCTCAAAATACTGTATTTATCACAGCTTCACAACACAATTAATCAAACTGCCGACTTCCATGCATGCTTATGCTACCAAAAGCACAGGATTTCCCCATTAATGAGGAAACTGGACTTTCACAGAAGTATATAAAGATGAGTTTACTTAGAATACACACCTTGCTGAATCAGTGATATCTAACTTGAGGTATAATGTTGCTACAGCAGTGAGACAAATATGTGAAACTTTGTGATGGATGGATGAATGATCAATGAGAAAGAATGACCGAGAGTCCACATTAAAATTTTAAATTACTCCAGTTTAGAAAAAAGTTCAAGGAATGTTCTGTCAAAGAGAAAATCAGAATGAGCACCCATTATATAGCAGATAAGTCATCTCAAAGTAGGCATTTTACTTGTTATAACCCATATAAAATTACATAAATCCCATTAAATTATTTCAGATTATGCCTGCTGCTTCATACAATGTACTGGTATTTAATTTTAGAGCAGCAGCTATATCCACTGGGTTTGCAGGCAAGCTTATTTTCCAGCTGCTTCTGGAAAATATTTCTGCTGAACCCCCTGGTGTTTTTCCAGGCATCTTATTGCTAAGGCTAAACCAAATACATACTACCACTTTAACCTGTGTTTAGCTGAGCCATTAAACATACTATCACACTGTATTCTAGCAAACTTCATAGACTGAAGGATTTAAGATTAAATGATAGGTCTAGAAGCCTGAGAAAATTCTTGTAGACACATTGAAAACACTTCTTTTCAACAGTCAACTAAGTATCAAGGCTACTTAATGATCAAATCAAGATCTGCAGACACCACAGCCTGCACACTCTTTCTTAGAAGATTTTAATCTTTGTCCTTGTCCTTCAGTGGAGTTTCTTTCCAGAGCATCTTGGCTTAATAAATGCCTTTGAAGAAGGCTTCAGCACAAATAAAAGAGTACTTGTGCAGCAATCTTGAGTTCTTATCAGCTGTATAGTGATCAGTTGAAGGAATAATTTATTTCAATCAGCAACACCTGTTTTTATAATTGCTCAAGTGATTATAATTCAATAATAAAAAGCCAATTTAACTATCTTTACTCAGATATTAACCTCTGATATACAGCATTAGAATGAAATTGCCATTGGTTAAATTCCCTTTAAAAACCATTGCTATCATAAATTTATCCTATTTTGGTCTGGTTTGTTTCATATATTCCTTGCTATTTGACTTTTCTTTTAAGAATAAAATATGTTCATTCTCAGTTGGAAGAACCCCATTGCTATCCATTTTCTGCCATAGTCAAATATGCTTCATCTCCCAAAAGGTTCAATTATTTTCATTTTTCTTCATAGTTATCTTTTTATGATTTGCCATTTTCAGTGGCATTACATTTTTGACACATAATTCAACTTGCGATTTCCTGTAATACCTAGATCCATTTCTGCAAAGCCCCTGCTTAGCCAGGTATTCTCCCTCCATTTTTATTCCCTTTGTCTTCCTAAGCAATATAAATACTTGTGGTTGTCCTAAATGAACTCCAACCAGTTTTTTTTCCTAGGCATTCCTCTATTTTGTCAAGATTGTTTGTATTCCAAGCCTGCATTTCTCCATTTTTGCAGTCATTTCCAGCTTTGTGTTGTGTGTTTTTTAAGTTTCCAGGCTGTCCTGTTAGTCTTCCATATTTCTAATACAATTTTGAAAGCTAAGTGGTCCAAGAGATATTTACTGCAGATCTGTTCTTAGCACAACTAATCATTCTACCTACAAAATTAATATTAATTACGTAACAACTAAGATACCACATTTCCTTCTTTTTCTTTTTGAATGAGATTTTTATTCTGAAAACAGAAGCAAAGGTAACTCTGTGATTTCTGCTATGCCACCACCACCTTCTCCTTTCAGAAATTAAATGAAGATTTTGTATTTTTCAGTTTCTGGCTTTTCCCTCTCTTCTTTGGGTTCTCAAAAATAATAGCAAGTCTATTTGTGACAGATATCTGACCAAGAGTCCACAGTGGATGTTTTTTGGCATAGCTGATCTGAAAATTACCAAATATATTCTGTCAAACCTGTGCTAGTAACCTGTTTGAGTCTTTGATCTGCTAGCCATTGGCTTGCAGCTGTGAAGGGTAAAGAAAAAAAAAGTGACAAAAATGGAAACATGCTGCTGTTCTCAGTCTCATTTACCCATTTCATTAATTACTCTCCAGCAACCAGACTGAAACTTTTCAGATCATCTGCTTTGCACTGATATAGTTTACAGAAAATATAACAAGACATTACTCATATCTCAAGCAGACATTTCTAATTTTAACTCTATCTACTTAAACTATTTTTTATGGTTGTTCTTACTAACCTGACCTGGTTTCTACCTTCTCTATGCTCTCCTTTTTTTTTTTTTTTATTTGCTGGCAGAATATTAATCTTTTCAACTTTTGTTCTCAACACGATGGAGAATAAAGTCACTCAGCTTGCCCACCCAGTACTGAAAGGCAGCAACAGCATATTTTCTTCCTTTTGTTTCATGATGAGAGACGTTGTCATGCTGATAATGCAACGGGCAACCAAAAACCATATTGTTTTACGATCCTACTGAAAAATTAACGTGTAACTGATGTTCTGCTTCGGCAGCAAACAGGAGCGGGAGGAGCCCAGCCGCCCGGGGACATCCGTATCTCCATGGTGCCACCTTCTGACTGGCAGGCGGGAGAGACGGCTCCAGGGCTGGAGCATCCATCCCTGCAAGGAAAGGAGATCGGGCCCTTGAGGGCACATCGGCCTCAGGCTGGAGTGATGGGGGTGTGAGGGTCAAAAAGGGAGCCCTTGGGAGAACGATCTGGCATGTACCCAGTGTTCTGTGCTGCACACAGGACAACCTGGGGGGTCTCCCAGCCTACTGGGCTCTAAGACTCAAGTGCTGTGCAAGCTCTGATTCTCAGGTTTATGTCGTGTTTGAATCACCATAAATGAAAGAACTACCTGGAGCGTAAATATTTTAAAATACTTTAAAATTTATTTCACAGGAGGAAAAAAACAAAAACCCACCTCTGTTCATATCAGTTCCAGGTGAATTTGCAATATGGTGACAGCAGGATTAATAGACTAAAATATGACTAATAGTCATGTCTGCCATGGATGGAGAAATGGTAAAGTTGATGTTGAAGACTTTCCCAATGACTTACCACAGCTGCCAAGCACCTTATACAGAGATGAGAGCAAACACACACCACTCTTTCATCAGCATGAAATGTCTTGCGCTGTCGACTTAATTCCTTTGTCCCTTTTCTCTTTTGATTTCCATCTATTTAACCTTATGTAGAAGTCCTCAGAACACTGTAGACCTGGGATGAATATTACACACTGACTCAAATCCTTCCTTAGTACTTGAGTCCTAGGAAGGGAAATACCACAAACACCTACTGATACAGGTATTGGAAACTAGAAGAATCTATTAATTTTTCTCACACGCTGGAGTGCTCCTCTCTGTACCTGATCAAAGGGGACTCAGAAATAGGGCACTGCCCATTATTGGGCTCTCTTGCTTATTGTTGACTCAAAACTTAAAGGCAGCTATGCTGAAGATGCTTAAGGAAAATATAACCCATCTCAGTCTACCTTGACCTCTAATACTCCTCAAAACATTAGAGCTACCAGACTAACTTTAGGAAAAATCTTTAGAGTATTACATCTCTAGCACTTCTAAGTGTTTTGCTGAGAAGCTTAAAAATAATCAAAAGTATAATATTGAACAGATGTGTCCGTAAGATAAGTGTGGGGAAAAGAATCTGATGGAAGAGCTACTCTTTGGACAAGCTGTTCCAGTTCATAGCATGGCTCACTTAACTCTTCTGAAATGAATTACAGAAAATTTGAATTACAAAGCTGAATGAATTAAAGAAAAATTCCTCACATTGTATGCTTTAAAAGATAGTTTTCCTCTGACCTTTCTCTTCTAAGGGTTAGTTACAAATGGCTTGCTATGAGAAGTTGATACCTGATACTCTAGATGTCAATTGTTTCGTTTCGTTCTGACGTTTCAAATAATTGTTCATTGTTGCCCATTCTAAGGGCGTAATGCTTACAAGGCAGAAGGCTTGAAGAAACTAGGGGGCTTGGGCTCTCTGTCCAACAAAACAGTGCTGCAGGGAGAGTAGCCTAGCAGTAAGCAGCCTTGGCAAATTCTAGAAAATTAAAACTATTCAAGAGGCTTTTCTTTTTGTTTGCTTGCCTAGTTTTAAAATGATATTCTCAGTGGAGATATCTGGAACACTGCCTATTTGCATCTACATGAGGCAAAAATTCTGTCATGTTATTTCAACAGAGTTGAATCTGATTGAACAGGAAAGGTACTCTTTGGTGTAGGACTTAATCAAATATATTTGTTTTTTGTGGCTATGGCTGTACTGTCTTCCTCTCTTTAGCGAGCTGTCCAAAGGGACAGCTGCCATTTTGGGAATATTGCAACACATTATTGTGGAGCACATAAAGGAAATATTTCCTATTATGTGGCACTGTAGGTTTTTTTGTTGTTTTCTCTAGGTCACTTGCTACCTTAGTTCAGTAATAGATCAGTGAAAATACATGAACAGCAAAAAATTCCAGCACAGGTTTACTTATACAAGGTTTCTTTGTCTTAAAGTAAATCTTTAAAGAAAGAGAAGATGGCTTATTATGAAGCTAAATAGAGATGATTTTGTGGTTTCCAAAAATATGATTTTTACAACGTGGGTTTTTATCTTGAAGTGAGTGCCAAGGTCTTCGACAAAAATACATTCATAAGCTTCTCCTATAGAATAAGTAAAGAAATCAACTCAGAAATAAGGATGTTTCTGTTCAGAAACTTGCTGAGTTTTCCAGGTCACAGAAGACCATTTCCTGCCAGTACAAGAAGAGAGCTAAACCACTGATTTGTTTATGGGTGAATAAAAATACTATGGCTGCAAAGTGCTTTGTGTGTGGGGAGGGGTAGAATGGGGGAAATCCAGGAGTTGCTTGGGTTTTTTAATCCTTCTAAAATAAAATCATGTTACTTATGTGCTTGTTTCACCAGCAAGTGACTTCCCTTAGTACACCAGGTTTTGGAATAAAATCCTGCTTTAACAACTGTTACCTGTCCACTGTAACAAAGCCTGGACTGAATCTAAGTGGAGGCCAGCTCCAGAAGCAATTATTTATAACCAGACCTAGTCTTCATTTGCTGAGGCCCAAATTGTCTCTTTGGCTTCCTAAGCAGGGAAAACACAAAATCTTTAGCTTCAGATTCCTTCACATGCAGATTATGGGGCAACTGTCCCAACCTTTGGGATTTGCAGAGGGCTCCTAGGAAAGATAGTTCTTTGATTTTAGGAAGGCATGTTTCCTAGTTTTAAGAAGCTTCTTAGTTTCCATCTGTTGAGGGAGGGAGAGTAGAAATCAGCTGGCTGTATGGGTAGGGCTGGAACCATTCCTTTTTCCATCAAATACAGAATCCTGGTTTAGTCGTGTGTGGGCACCACATTCTGGAAGGACTAGACCTACTTGATAAAATGTCCCTATAAACATCAAAGTAAAATATACTGGTCCTAAATAGGGCATTGATATAGCAATTGTAATCTGAAATAAGACATCAGTCTGAGTTTGTGAGGTTTTGCGTATGGATTTAAAAGAAAGAAAAAAGCTGAGATCCAGGAATGATTAATGGAAGTTAATCCAGAAATATTGCCTTGCAGCATTCTAAGCAAGAAGAAAGGACTGATTCAGCTTCTGCAGTTTTGTATGCAAATTGATCTTGCAAAGGAAGGGAGATTGCTTTTGACAACTTGACTCTAGCAGTGCTGCAAGGCACCTAGAATGGTCCTACTTTCTATTTTCTCCACTTCCTTATATTCCTTGAGGTGTTGATAATGAAAGACTCCTGCCTAAACTGAATGCAGCTCATGTTGACAGAGAGAGCAAATACACATGGTAGCTTTCATATTTCTCTGTCAAATAATTTGAATTTTTTCATGCCTTTTCCATAGGAAAATTGTGAAACAACATGTAATTTCTGTCACCGGTTTGAGATTTCAGCAGCGGGGTTACAAAAGGTGCGCAGGTCTCCAGAAAAACATTCAGAAAATGGTGTTTGAATGATCTTTGAACTCTCTTTAAGCTTCGAAGGAACTGCCACACTTTCTCCTAACCTCAGTGACTGCTGATTAAAAAAAAAAAAAAAGCAGATTTTAGAAAGAAATCATGCAATCTAGAAACATACTTTCCATCTGTGTATTGCGGCTGAAATCCAAAATAGGCCAGCTGGTCATAGCACAGCTCACATATTCACAGTATCTGTCCTCTGAATAAGTCATTTCATCATAAACAGTGGAAAGCAAAAAGCAAAGTCTTAGCTTCTCTGATTTTTCCCCCCTCTATTTGACACTCAAAGGACTGGCAGATACTAAAAGATTCCTCTCTGATGTTAAATTTTATATCGTCATTGCATTTTATTTGCTGCTCAAATATGTCTTTTTAAAACTGTGTGATCCAGGATGTGGAGTGGAATGTTTGTTGTGGCAAATGCCTCTCTTCATCGGAGCAGTTTGGTCTGGCAGTGTTCCCAGTTGCTGTAGATTTAGCAAGTAAGTTGTGCACAAACCCTTGATTTTTGTTCTTGCTTTTTGTGGCACTCTATATCTTGAGAGTTCCTGCAGTTTTTGGAACTAGGAAGTAGTGTCTTTCAGTATCTACATTTTATATCTAATCAAGAGATACTGATCCTAGCAAACTAGAAATTCCTCTTTAAGTAATGGGAAATCTCTCCTTTATTTCTCTCCACATTATTGATTTTGCTATGGGGAGCAGACACTGTGCACAGGGGTTACAGCCTTCCCTGCTCTTTCCCTGGGCTGGAATGGTTTGAACCAGTGCTTGTCACTCTGTGCTAAAACCTTTTAGATAAAAAGTAGAGATGATGTGTCAGGCAGGGGAGGAGGGATGAAAGGCAAAAACTGTAATAGTAGTGCTGCAGTATCATACAAGTTAGTCACTGTAGTTTTTTAAAGTGATCTAGATCAGTTTCGATCAGACACAACAGATATGGAGTCAGCAACCAAGCTCTATCTGAAACATAACCAGTGAAGGAAAATTACATCTGAACTTACAGTCTGGTGATTACTGTTTTTTCTGATTTTATATTTAAGTATGAATAATCTAGACAGACTGTGTTTAAAGTGATTTCTCTACCTAATGGCCAAACTTTTGGCTAATTCAGCAATGAAGCTAGTCTGCAGCAAGTGGATATTAGGCTGGGAGTGAGAACATATGCAAAAGAATGCCTATTTTCACAAAAATAATCAAAACCCTTTCTGCATGTATCATGCAGTTTCCATGCACTCATATTGTACCTCCGTGCCTAAATAACTACAAGCACAGCCTTACCCTGGGCTCTCAGAACACTATTATGCTTTGTAATTGCAGCTGTGTGTTAATATGATTCCTCCTCCTCATTAAAAATGGTATTCAGACTAATTGTATGGCCTTTTCCTTACTCTTTAAAGGACATCAACTTGTTCCATTAACTTTTTTTTCCGTTTTAATAAGAGAATGTCTCTTTTGGTAATTAATTACAAAAATGCATTTATTTGATGCAGATTTACTGGCATTACAGAATCACTTAGGATGAGGGGAACCTCTGGAGGTCTCTAGTCCAACACCTAACTTTAGCAGGATTGTCTCTGAAAATAGAGCAGGTTCTTTAGGGCCTTGTCCAGTGTGTATTTGAATATCTCCAAGGACTGAGTCTATATAATTCTGGGCTACCTGATCCTGTGCTTGATCCCTCTCATTATGCAGATTTTTTTCTTAAATCTAGTTGAAACTTCCTTTGTTGCATCTGGTGTCCATTGCCTTTTGTCTTATTCCTGCGCATCTCCAAAAAGAGTCTGTCTTCTCTACAGCCGCCCATTATTTATGCTGCAGCTGTTAACAGAGCTGCAAGAATGGCTGGTTAAGAGATACTCTGAATAGCTGTCAGGTTGAAATAAATAAAATCAGAACATGCTGGGCAGAGGTTTCTGCAGGTCAGGAAAGAGGTACGGCTGGTCTGAGTAGCCAGATTAAGTACTGATGGGTCTTACCTGGGAATACAAAAAGAAGGGTGGGGTAGGTACCAAACTGCTTCTCTCTGGCTCTACTTGCTCACAATTAGACAAAATATCCCCTTGTGCTTTTTGTGTGAGAATTGTCTCACTAGTGCCACAAAATGGTTTTTCCAAATGGTGTAAGTGGTAGCTTGCAAAAACTTGGTCCTTAATGAACCCTGAAGCCTCATTATGAACCTTCATAATGAAGGTCTTACTGGGAGTCTAGAAGGGCTCCATCTCCTCTGCATGGTTTTGGGTGGGTTCTTCCTTAGTGAAAATTAATGCAATTGTTCAAAACAATTGAAAATGTGTGTGAGCCATACCTGTCCATTTGATTTACTCTTAACCCATGGTGGACACACAGAAGCGTATCCTGCTCACTGCACTGCTCACTCCACCTGGGCAGGCATGTCCTGTGCTAGCTCTAACATGGATACTAGAGAAGAATAAAAGTCCCTCCTTCAGAGATCTTGTGGTATAAATTTTCACACAGGGTTGGTATTGGTACTGGACAACTGACCCTTGAGATAAGGTCTGAGGTCTGAATCTCTCTGGAATGCAGGCAGCAGAGAGGCCTCTGTGCATTCTCCCATATCTCCAGTCTCAGGATTTGCGGTCTGGTTCACATTGTTCTTTCCTCATTCATTCCTCCATGGCATGATACATGCTATATGAACCCCCTAGATCAGCGCCAGAATGAGCAGCTCTGTGCAGATGCATTTCACATCTTTTCAACTCCCAGTGAGATCAGGTGGCATATTCAGACAAAGTTGTCAGTCTTTTCATATTTACTTGGACAATAATACATACAATAGATTCTGCTTCCTATCCCAGAAATGGTTTGTTCAAATCTGGTTGTGTGTGACTGCTCAGGCACAAACAATTGCTGCCATTCATGCAGGATTAGGTGTTGTTTAAATCCCTCCAGAGTTTTTTATTTGTGGTGCGGTTCCATCCTTAGAGATGCCTGTTTATTGAGGACTATGCTTAATTCTTTGCCTCTTTACCTACCCATATACCTAACTTTACTCAGTTAAGTAATACTGCTGAAGTTCAGCATGAATCTCTAGATTGAGTCCGCCTATGTATTAAATTACTGTAATGAAAATGTAAAATAAGCAGAGCAAACCCCTATTCTAACTACATATACCATCAAATATACCCTCAAGTAATTTGATCTGCAGAATAGAAAGCAAAACATCGCAAATGGTGCTGGTTTGCAGTAATTCATAATCCTTTAAGCATATAAATCCACCAGACAGCTTAGAAGTGTAATTTCTGCCACCAGCTATGTTGAAAATGCACTTGCATACTTAGTTCTAAACTACGGCATCAAGCAACAAGCTATGCTCTAGGGATGGTGTAGAGCCCCTATCACTCCTGTGCCAGTCCTGGGAGTTGTCACGTCTTGGGCAGGCACAGTGCCTGCAGAGCTGCTCTTGCATCACTATTAATTAGGGCGCAGTTTGCACTCCTTTCTGCATCTTGTCAGCTTCTGTGGCTGGTGTGAGGGATGCGATAGCCGCGTCCCCTTAGTGAATGCCACGAGAGCTGCTGCAGCGGGTCACAGCCAAAGCCCAGCCAGCCCAACATGCATGCTCTGACAGTGGCCTGCAGCAGAGGTTTAGAGAAAGAGAAGCAGAGCGAGGCAATTACAGAGAGGCACTTTCCAGTGGTTTGCTGTGAAACCAGGAATGTGGAGGCTTCTTGAGCCAGATATTGTCTCTACGCTTCAGCATATGATAGCAGTACAGGCTGCCAGTGAACTTGTTTTAATCTCCCTTTGAATTATTTTTTCTCCTCCTGCCTTTCCAATATCCAATGGCAATACATTCCATAACGATTCTCTAATGTGTGAAACAGTCATTTCTTCTGTTGCCTTTAAGCTACCACCTGCTAAGTGCACTGGGTAATTTCCCCCTTGGTCATCTTCCCATTCTTGCATTTTAAGAAAAAAGATACTCGACCCTGGTAGGCAGTAATATCTTTAGTTGGAAACATTCCACTTTTTCTGTCCACTTGCTTGTACAAGGGGTACAAGTGGAGAAAAGATGATTTTGTACTCAGGTTGAACACAAATGGATGAAAAAGAAAAGGATACAATCTGACAGACACCCTCAACAATAATCTTGCATTTAGAAGTGGAGAAGCTCGTCTTCTTGCAACAGAAGCAAAGATCAGAGCAAAGATCCCTTTCTGCATTGAGAACAGCAAACAGCTTTTAGTGACAGCAAAGCCTGTTTCTAACAGTAGAATGTGGAGGGGATGTTTTCCCTTTAAGAAGTATCTATTCAAGTTAATTGAAACATCTGTGTAAAATCCATTACATTGTTTTCTTTCAAAAAGAAATGACAGTTCAGTTCAAAGCTTTTGAATTATACTTAGATTTTTATTTAGACAAATGTTTTTTTCATTTAAAAATTAAGTTGACTAGATTTTAATTTTAAAGAAAACAAAGGAAATGAAAAAAAATGCAGGGAAAGCAAGAAAGCTTGTCTTCCCCTCCACTGTGAACTGCTCCTGATAAAAAATGCTCCTTATCAAAACAGCAAGTCCCCTCCACCTTCTCTAATATGAAGGATTATATTTGCTAGAGAAGCACTAGATACTTTGTCTTTAAAATGGTCTTTGTCAGGCTGTGTGTGCTATGCTGTCCAGACTTGGTGACTGATAATTATGATTAAAGTTACATTTTACTGTATTTACATATTTTAAATTAGATTCCAGGTAGAAAATTACAAGAGAATCAGAGAAGGATATTTACAAAACAGCATTTCATTCTTTCATCCCATTTATGTTGTATTTGGTGAGAATTTTCCACAAAGGAATCAGGATTTTAACCTATCAATTCAAACAGTTGTAAACTGAATAACAAGCAGAATTTAACACATAAACTTCTGCATTTTTTTAATATCTCAGCTATGGAAAAATCTCCTATTCATTGGCCTAGAAGGTGTTGAAATCAAAATGCATTTCTCTATTATTCTTAGAGGAAACCAAAATGTGAGCTGATTCTGAAAGCATAACTGAACAGTCACTATCTCCCCACAGTATGGGAAAAGATACTACAAAAATTAATGTCTTCCAAGCCCTTATTTGACATTTCTACCTCTTATTTGTTTATTTAATTCTAGGACAGGCACAGTGAAGCAAAATAGGTGTTAGTACTGCTGGCAGACTAATAGAGACTTTGCAGGTGCAGGAAATAGATACTGAGAAGCAATGACTGAATATTCTTGTTAATGCTCTCCCTAGCAATGGATTAGTATTTATTTTAGGAAATGTCTGAAATATATGTAATACCAATAAACCTCAAAGAAGTGTTCTTCTGTAAGTCAGTGTGATTGCCAAAAGACTACTGGTACGTAAATGAAAATCTGCTGATTGTTCAGTGTTGCCAAATGTTTAACTGGCCTCTAAAACTTGGCATACACAATGAGAATTAGTTACCAAACGGATAAAACAATAGAAATTACCTAGGAAACGCAATCTTGAATGGTATGCTGAGATGGATGGAGTGCTCTGCTGCCTTTACCTCCTGCTGTAGGAGTCGGGTGAGCCCCTGGTGAGATGCGCAGAATCTGAAGGCTGCTGTGGGAGGTGCAGAAAGAACCTTGTGACAGCAGATGCAACTCAATGGCTCAGAGTTTGGTGAAGGATCACACAGTAGAAGGTATGGCAGCAGTAACAGCATCATATTTTTCATGATGGGAGGCCACTTAATGCCTCTGGTCTACGTATCTCAGCAGAAGATCAATGTGGCGGTGTGTTTTTCGTCATTGTATTTGATTCAACTACCCTCTGTATTGTTAAGCTGTACCCCCCAATCTGTATTGTTAAGTACTCGTCCCATTATTTTGTTGGTTCCACCCCAAGTTGTATCCTCCCCTATGCTGTCTATCACTGTAACCCAACCCCTTATTCCAGGGCCTTCCCTATTCGTCATTGTAAACCCTGCCCCTTTACCCAGAAAGTTCCCGTATCCCCTCCTTGGGCTTGTCAATCCCCCCTTGTACCAGCCCCTTGTTCCAGAGAGTTCCGTGTCAATCCCCAGTTATTTGATGTCCTGCTGGTTTATGTGAGCTCTTCCCTCCCCCTGTGTTCCCTTATTGGTGCCTCAATTGTAATCCCCTCCCTGTGTTTCCCCCTCCCAGATTCCCTGTTGGCCAAACAATTGCACCCTCCCCTTGAACCGCCCCAGGTAAAATCCCCTGCTCAGACGTGCTCAGGGTTTCACAGTGGCTGGTGTTTGATGATTAGACTTTTTCCTGGAACACAAACTGAGAGCCTCGTCTTCAGTCCTGTACCTCCTCTTTGGTGACAGCTGGGAAGTGCTGTAGAGCAGCAACTCTCAGGTTCAGCTCCTGACATCCAGACCAGGAGCTGTTCCCCACTCTCAGCATGGTGCCATGGGGGAGAGCGAGCCAGGAGTCCAGCACCACGTCAGGCCAGGGGATGATTTGAGGTAATTGATAGGAATACTTGTGTCCAGCATAGTGTCTTGATCTTGGAAGGTGTCAGTCTTTGATGGCTTCTGAAGAATGGTAGTCTGAACTCAGGTTCTTTTGTCAGATATCTGGACTTAGACAGGATAATTCTGTGTCAAAGTGATGAGACTATGGTCTACGTGTGGCGCTCTGGCTCCAGTCAATCCCGCATGGCCTCAGAAGATTATAAAGAAATTCCCTTTGGGATCTTCCAGCATGAGAGAACTAAAAGCTCATAATTCATTTAATTCCAAAAAATACTGCCACAGAAATGCTTTTTTTTTTTCCCCTGGCTAAAATGAGGACCTAGTTGACTGGTTCAGGTGTGTCTGCAATAAATACCTAAAATACCTCCAAGTTAGGTGAAATTAGTGGCCCATTTACAGTCTCTGTGGATTTTAGCCATTATGAACTTCTAAATACACACACCATTCTGGCTTTGTGTCAAAGATCTAGCATGACGTTGCTCTAAGGGGAAAAATATTCATGCTTGGTTTCTCTGATCCAGATGTGGAAAGCTCAGTGCAGGAACCAAGCCTGGCAGCAGCTAAAGGTTCGGCTCACAGTAATACTTCCACTAGGCTACATTTGACCTTCCAAATGTCGCTCTTTCAGTATACCTTACAAATAATATAGGTATTGCAAGTATTATGTTGCTAATCAAATTATCACAGCTTTAAGGTTGCTTCCGCAGAAATGGAACAGAAGCAGTGATGATGGCAAGCAACCCCAATATTCATTGTTTACACAGGTTTTGTTGTTAAATGACAGAAAAGAAGTGTGAGGTATAAGAGACTTGTTGGAACTTACTCCTTGTATCATCCACTGTGACTTTTCTATGCAGGATTATCTCATAATATGCTGAATTGCCACAGGGTCATTTTCAGGTAGTTTTCTGATAAATGACCACTGGAGTGAGCACAGAATGTGCAATTTCCAAGTTACTATCCAAATGTGTAGTTAAAAACTATTTATAAAACCCCTCCTTATCTTCAGCTCAGACTTTTGTACAGCTCTGCAGGATGAAGTAAGCTTCTCAAGTTGATGACATCCTTTAGAAGAAAAAATACTGCTTCCCATGCAAAAAAAAAAAAAAATAATGTTCATTACAATGTCTGAAGTATTAATGAAATAGCCTAATCTTGTAATCATTAAGCTTCTCCATAACTTTTGTAATCACAGAATTTAGTGTGATTAAGGATGGATACCATGCACCCGATAATACGTTTGCATGTGTTCAGCCAGGAGATGTTTCATGCTGGTCTCAAGCAGCCACTACCTCAAGAACACTGGAATTCCAAGTGGATGATTTTAAACTCAATTTATCTGCTCACAGCCTATGTACAAAACTATCCCCAAGGACTTTCCAAACTGCCCTATGGTTATGCCCCAAAATATATTTCATGCACCAAATGTAATTCAAATATGCCCAAAAGGACTTGAAGACCAAGAAGTGAGTCCTGATTGAAATAATTCCTCAGGGGAATGTTTGTTGCTAAGAAGTGGCTGTATACCACAGAGATTAATAATCCCAGTGCAAAATATTTTTCCATGCTTTTTCATTCCGCTCATTTATTTAGAACGTATGCCAGAGAGCATTAATGTTTAAAAAAGTCTCCACCCACATCCCTGTGCAATTTTCTGCTAAGAAGGGCCCAAGGTTATTGTAAGTGTAGTCTTCTGACTGTGCAGTTAGGTACATTTACATCACTGACTTTCTTCCCTCAAGCATCCTATCTACCAAGAGCATGAGGTTTTTTTCCAAATGCCCTTACTAGGGCTAAAATGAACCTTACAACATGTAAGCTTTTATATCTGGGAAGAGGGAGAAAGGGGCTTCTGTGGCATAAATTACCTGAATTACTTTATATGGCTTTATTAGGATGAGATTAATCCACCCCAGAATTGTCTTTTATGCCTCAAAATTTAGGTGACAGGAACAGGTGTGGACATGTGAAGCTTGGAAGGGTGAGTTCTGATGTATTGTTTCATATGGTTTGTGGATGCTCATTTTGGGGATGGGAGCCTGCCTGCCTACCGTGTTGTTTCTCTGCTAAGGCAGGGTGATGGTACAGGATCTGGGGACAGCAGCCTGTGTTCTCATTCCTTACTGACACTGTTATGGAAAGGCACTTTGTTTCAAGAGCTGGTCTTAGAGACCAGTGTGGTGCTCCCCTTCCACAGCTGTTCCTACAGCTCCCTCTGCCCTTTCCCTAGCTCAGTGAGAGCCAGGCAAGACTGCAGTTCTGCTTATGCATTAAGCAAGAGGGAACATGTAGCAGACAATACCAATGCAGTAAAAGGACACAGCAAACTTTTCTGGCTCATCACTATTTTTGTTTCTCGCTTGAGTATATATAAATGCAGCAAATGAAACTGTATCACTTTTTTGAAAATGAAGATAAGAAAAAACTGAAATATGGTATCACTGAAACATGAAGATTACAAACAAAATGAGACACTTTGTACAACCATGCAGAGAAAGCAACTCTTAAAATAACAATGATAATCCCTGGGTCAGATCCAGTACTTGGGTGATTGTTTTAATTAGAACTGACATATGTTTGTTTCTAGATGTTCCAGAAAGAGGGAATAAGGAAGATCTTGGCAGAAGTTTTATGTATCAGGAGGCACCTGATGCTTTTGAGCCTGAAGCAAACCTCCCCCAAACTCTTCAGGATGTCATTGAAATACACAGATGTAATTATTTGAAGTTGCTGAAGGAATTGATATTGCAGTAATTAGACAACTCATTACATCAAGAAATGAGGAAATAAGACTGACACAGGTAAAAGTGAACACACTGATAATTTAGTGCAGGATTGTAAGAACTTTAAGGTAAGCCTATATGAGAGGAATAGCACCCAGGAGAGAATCATCAGAGCCAGGCTTGTTTTCATCAGTCCATCCAAATGATGCATACAATAAAGAAAGAGATGTCAAATAAGCAAACACTGCTACTGTCTAGCCTAGGCTTTCACTCAGCTTCTTGTTCCCCAGGCTTCCAGCTTCTTTAGCCTCTTGCCAAATGTTGGTCCATGTTTGTTACCCTCAAATGAAGGGTAATGTATGAGCCCTCTACAACTGGACTTGTCATGTTTCCCAACCCAGTCCACAGAGTACTTCCTATGATTTCAGGTAAGCTTGAACCAGGACTCCAGGTGGCTTATACTTACACTTTGTCTTGAATGAAAACACCCACAGAGTGCACTTATTCCACAGTGCCACCAACCTTCCCTCTTTTCTCTTTTTGGAGCTCTGCAATTACTCTTTGCTGGAACTTCTAGTGCACCATTTCAGATTTTCCACCCCAAAATTGTCCAGGTTAATAGCCTATTATTCATTCTAACATCTGTTATAAGCCAATGATTAAAACAAACTTTTTCCTCAGGGAAACCTTGGTGGTAATAACGTGAGGCAGAGAGGTATTTTTTACATGTCAGTAAATATTTTGAGAGTTATGGTGAAACTAAACTTTCACACATGATATTCTTACTTTGGCAGGAAACTTTAACCACGTACACAGTGCTTAATGATTGTCTTTACAGGTGATGTGGGGTTGTTCAAAACTTTTGAACAGTAAATTATTAGCATGTGCTACCTCTTTGCAATTTCTCTTCCCATTAAGAGAACAAACTGAATAAAACTATTTCAATTTTCCTCTCTTTCCCTACTTTCCTAAGTTTCCTACTAACTGTGCAATATATTTCAATTGCCTTCAGATTCAGTCTTACAATACAATCCTCAGATGACCTTTTGAGCTTCCCATTGTGTCACAAATCTCTGCCCTTTCTGATCACAGATCCCCACTTTGTCTGTCCTTTCCCTGTGACGAGTCATCACCAGATTCACTGAGGAGTCTTGGGTCACTCTTCAGATCTGCAGGGAGAAAAGATGTTAACAGGGGCTGATATTTAATTAAGTTTATAGGGCAGAAGGATCCTTGTGACCTTCAGTCACTAACCTGAAGCCAAATTTAGTTGGTCAAGAGTGACCAGAAGTTATTTCTGAAATCTTCTTGGCAGCTACACAGAAATGGAAAGTAAAGCTGGTAAAGTTGGTTTTGGTCATGCTTTTATGAGTTTCATTTGGTGGTGTTTTGGTTTTGTGGGGTTTTCTTCTTTCTTAACAGAGCATGTCCTGTAAAAATTTTATTGGAAATTTTTTAACAAATCCCTACCTCCCCAAAAGTGCCCTAATTTGAGGTAGGGATGAAATCTTTTTTTCCTTTTCTGCCTTTTGCATTTCCCCACATAACCCATGTTCACGTTTTTGGCAGTAAAAAAGGAAAAAAAAAATCCAAAAAATGAAGTACAGAGATGGAAAACTGGGAAACAGGGATAATCCCAAAGACAGTGGTGACCAGCTGTCCTGAGCGGCAGCTCAACACGGCTCATCCCAAAACGAGGTGTTACCTCGAATATTCTCACATTCGTCCTGCTGGCATCGTACCCCCACCTGGCGCAGGGCAGAGATGGGGAACACACACCAGACGTGCCAGAGGCAGCAAAAACTCCATTATCCCCTGGCCCTGAACACAGCTCCTTTGGAAGAAAGCAACCCCAATTAGCAGCTCGGTGAATTTCCGTCACTGCTCGGCAGCTGCAGTTTCGGGGTGGGATTTCGGGCTGAGCCAGCTCCCCGGAGCTCGGACCCAGCTCTCTCTCCCTTGGAGGTGCTCGGGAGGGAGTGTGAGGGAGTTTGCACAGCTGCTGCTGGCCCTAGGAAGGCCAGACCCAGGAGCCAACAAACCGGTCAATTAAAGGCTTGTCATTGACTCCAATGGGCTGCAAATGAGCGCTAGAGTGAATAAAGAGTTTCAGTTCCTAGAGCTGTTCAACTGGCACCTTTCATCAGGAAGGGGCCAATTTTACAGTCTTAAGTAAATAAAGTTTAAAGCAAACAAAGCTGTTTTTCACCAAAACTCTGGATTCTTTGTATGTGAAGAAGTGGAGGCTGCTATTGCCTCAGAGAAAAACTGACAGCTAAAAGGAGCAGAAGTAGAGCTTGTGAATGAAGACAGCTGTACGACACATTGCAACTCCCCTAAATCATGCGAGGAAGCCTCCTGCAGTAATACCTGAGCTACCTACAAATCTGAGAAGCTTTGTAGACCTGTCAGCACAGCACCCTGCCTGGGACACGTCTGTCCCATTTGATGCAGCTGTGCTACCTCTAGGACACAAGCTGGTGTCTGTGCTGTGCTGGTGGGACCAGCCCTTGCTCCTTGATGCTCTGCAGACACCCAGCATCATGTCCTGGTGCATGCTTGCACACATGCTTGTCCTGGTTTGATGCCATGCTTTGGAATTTAAATCTGTGCATAATCCTTATACAGGCCCTAGGCTGACTGGAGAATTCAACAAGTAAGTGTTTGAGCAGCTAACTTGATTGCTTTTCTTTTTCTGGAGTGAAATTGTGCATTAATTTCACTAAATCAACCTAAATTCACCTTTTCCATTACAGTCACACCAAATACACTGCAATTTGAAGAGCTGGATTCACATGCCTCTACTGTGTAAAGTAGAAAGACTGATAAATGGATTTCCTTGGGGTATTTGTCACATTCCCATTGAGATTCTATCATAAGAAAGGTGCAAAAGGGAGCTATAATTAACCATTTGGAAGTCTGTGATGTTTTCACAAGGAAATAACAATTTCCTCTTCTTCGGCTTACAGTATGTTAAGTATTTAGTAAATAGTCTGGAAGGAGACTCTTTCGAAGATTTTCATTACTTAACACCTACTGTTTCAACTATTCCTAAACTGTTGTAATAGTGCAAGCTAAAGGGATTTCAGATATACTGACGTCATTTTTTTATTCCATTCCCTTCCCCTCACCCAATGCATTCTCCTTTTGGAAAATTCCTCCAAAAACACAACCTCAGTAATAACCAGAATGTTGAATTTCTGACAAATGCCATCTGCTGATTTCTTTTTTTTTTTCCTCCCCAAAAGACAAGATTTTGGATAGGGCTAGTAAGTACTTAGCTTCTTCTACTTTATGGTACCAAAATAATTACCATGGCAACTCTTTAAGGGCAGTCTTCCAAACAGATTTATTGTGAATGCAAGAACTCAACAGCACTCTCTAGCAAGAAACAAGACGGCATCTATTGCAGGTTATTTTGGTACAATGCATGAATGATTACTAATAGACACAGGCATGTCTGTCTGAACTTTTTCAGTTATCCCTAATACTTTAGCTTGCCATATTTATAGGTGGTGGAGGATGCAAG
>VWYI01042577.1:46853-84089 GCA_013399455.1 Anthoscopus minutus | reverse complement strand
GAAAGGAAAGGAAAGGAAAGGAAAGGAAAGGAAAGGAAAGGAAAGGGAAGGGAAGGGAAGGGAAGGGAAGGGAAGGGAAGGGAAGGGAAGGGAAGGGAGGAATCTTCTGCATGGTGAGGAAGACAGCCCATGATAAATGCTAAATTATGAGTCTTAAACAATCATGGTAGTAGGATTTATTAATCCTAAACATTTCAGGTAGCTACTTTTTGGCTCAGGTATTGGTTAGCGTTAGCAGGTATAATCTTTACAAACCCCAGAATTTTGAAAACTAGCCAGCATTCCTGTGTTATGTAGTTGTGTAAGAGGTTATATATGGTACTTGCTTTGCATTTGGCAAATGGTTCTCACTTAAACATTCATTTAGCATGATTACTTAAGTGAACCATATAAGGCTATTCCTTGGAGCTGCAAAATTAACTTGTTATAGTGATGCACTCTGCCAAAATCTAATTTAGGATCTACTTAGGAATTTATAACATTTATTTATCATGCCATTTGAATAAGGCAACTTTGCTGACAACTCTTAGCTGGCCATGGATACATGCTGTATCTCATCTAATGCTCTTGAGCATTTTTTTTTTTCTGTTATGCACTGTCACCCCATTCTTCTCAATGCAAAGTGAGAAGATAAGAAACTGTGCACAAGCAGAAACCCACTGAACCCTGTGGAAAGTGTCCTCTTCTGCATGAATGAGGGGAGAACTTTGGACTTTTGAGAGTTAAGCTTTAATTGAATTGAGCATCATGAGAAATACAAAGGATCTTTCCCACTCTCTGATTTGAGATCAGAAACACAAACCAAAGGATGTTTGTCTCCTTTTTGTCAATTCAATCAGAAGAGAATGTTAAAAATATTGAAGGATTCTCTGCCTCCAATGTCATGCTTGGAGATAATATCCCAGGGAAGTTACTTAAATATATGCATGCATTACAGAGCAGGTACCCTTTCCTTAGGTGTAAGATATCCCACAGGCTTTTATTTGTGGGCTTTCCCTGCCTCAATTGCACAGCAAATTGTTTATGAAGTGAGACATGAGGTAGAGCAGACTTACTGACTCAGTGAAGCAAGTTCTGCTATCACTAAAAAAACTTGCAAGGGCTCCTTGGAAGATGGGAGTGAACAGAGGCACGGGAAAGCATTGGTGTTGCTTTTTGTTCAGTCACCTCAAAAGCTGGCTCACTGGCTTATGTTCAGTCAAATGAGGGAAGCAAATCCAGGAGAGCTCCCTCTAGCCAGGTTATGATGGTTCTTATTTGTCTCAAGAGAACCTGAGATCACAGTCTGTCCTGTTGTCTCTTTTTGCATCTCATTTTCTGTGTGTCCAGCTTTTGTGCAGAAAGCTCCCTGTGCTGCTCTTTGGTGCTAGCTTCAGCTTTCTCCTCAATCCTAGCTCCTTTCCACTTTAGCACTGTAACAATTCTCAAACAAGAAAAATAACGAGGGGGAAAGTTAATTTGTGTCTCATTGTAGATACTAATTGCAGAATGCGTCGTCTTTCTTTTCTCCCTTTTCTCCCCTTTGCTGACGCACATGCTCTATAATAAGCTCTGTTACTTGGAGCCTGTAAGCCTCTGTAGTAAGCTGAAACTGCTACTATATTTACTCACTTTCCACATTTAGACAAAGGCTATTTTTAACTGGAGTTCTATTTGCGGGGGCTGCCAACGTCACTTAATGTTCACATGCATCTTGGGCATCATATGCTTGTTATTTTTATTTACTGTGCCTGTGCCAGGTCTGCTTTTTTATGGGAAGAAAGAATGAGAATGCTTCTTCAGGCCAGTTCTTGAAAGCTCTTCTGTACAACAGCAGATACACAGATAGGCAAAGAAAAAAACTCAGCAGTAGATTTGGCAAACCTGCCTTTTAGTGGCTGGCATTTTTTACCTCTTGGTGTAGTCACAAAGCTGTGTTCTTAGTCCCACTGCATTTGTTAAAGGTGAAGATGTTCCAAAGGTATGTTAATTACTCTGGTGTCTCCTGGAGGAGCCATGAGCTCTTATTCTGTGATTAGGGATGCCAGGGATCGGGAAATTATTATGATTCTAGTACTGCTACCAGGTAGTTAAAATAGATTATGTGTAAATAATCAGTGCTTTTTCTGATCCTCCTTTTTAATAGGTGCATGCTTTGGAACTTGAATGCAACAGATGTTATTTTCAGATAATTAGTTCAGATTTTCAATGTAAGAGTCCTCTGAAAATGCTGAAAGTACTGTGCTGCAGCCATAAATCAAGCCTGTAAATTGGGGCCTGTACACAGTGTTTTCTGTAGGGGTTTCCCTGCATTGCTCCAGTGACCTGAACTTGACCCAAGGGAATTGCCCTTTACAGAGGTTTGGAACACTTCATTCAGCATGCTGACTCAGGATGCCTGATCCACTTGATATTGCTATCATCATATGCCCAGGATTTTGAGATACCCACTACCCACATGCTTTTGTAGGGAATAGGTTATTCTCTATACACAGAGCGCTATCTTTTGTCACACTAAATGATGAATTCCTAGAAAGGGGTGGAAGTTAGGGGAAAATTCTTTAGGGCTTTGCTGTCAGCATACTTAACTGGAAAGTTTTAGCAGGAAAGTTACAGAAGAAAGCTACAATGGAACCTCCTAAGATGGGCTTTGTTTAAGTTTGAAATGTTTTTGAAAGCTTACAGGTTTGTTGGGTTTTTTGTTGGTTTTTTTTAAATCTCTCTCAGTACTTACTACTCTCAATATTAATTCCCTTTTCAGACTGATTTCAACATGAAAGAGACTTACCAAGCCTCACATAAGTGAAGATTTCAGTGTGCTGATCATAACAGAACCAAATCTTTTATATTTTCCTGTAATTAAATTTTGCAGCGCTGGTTCTTTCCCCACTACAGTTAATGCTTTCATTTTCTTAAAAAAAACCCAATGACTTCTAATTGTTGGTTAAATAAGGTCTGGGTTTTAAAATCAAAACTGCTAATTTCACATCTGTGCTTCCAGAACTGGGCAGTGAAATCCCCACTAAGTCATGGACAGGTGTTCAGACACAGTGGGAACTGCACACGTTTAATTCTCTATAGGTTAATCAATTTACTTAGGTGACTAAACATGAATGAACTTACATACCTGCCTTTAGAGTCCTTTATTTAAAAACATGTCAGCCTAATGATATTACCCTATGTGGGATTCTTTCCATGGGAAATTATTTTTCTACTGCTAGCTGATGCTTTTTTTTTTATGGTTTGGAGACTAAAACCTGAAACTAAATGCCAGGAAAAGGAAGGTTGTTAAAAAATCCAACAAAACACCACATAACTGTATACTTTTTATAAAAAACTGTGTTATAAAAAGCTTGTCTTTTTCAGTCCCCTTCAGTTCCTGCTAGGCTTTACATTTACCCTTAGACAATAAAATGGATTCTGGAGCTAAGGGTCACCCCAGGCCAGCACAGTGTGTGGTATCTGTGTGGCTCTCTTGTTATCTTATGGTTCCTGCTTGGTGGGGCACAGTAGCAAGGGTAACTGCTGATCTGACTTATTGCGATGAGATATCACATCCAAATTTTTTGTTGCAACTTCTGGTCCTTTGCTGGGCATGTAATTGTAAACAATCTGCCCCACGTGTAGCGTCTCTGATATCCTCCACCACATGACAGCTAAAATTGTACGAGAAAGAGCATATGTAAGCATGCTTTTGGAGGCAGAGCCCATCTTGCCTTTGTCATGCCACCAGCATGTGATGTGCACATGGCTCAGCAGCGACACACGGGCCAGCGGCTGTGTGTATCAGGAGCAGAGGGGAGCTCATCTGTATTTTCAGGGTAAATCCATCAGTTACCTTGCACGGATGAGGAATGAGGACAAAAAAACATGTCTAATTAAAAGAGCCATTAATGTTTGCTGTCACTAGTTACATGTAGCAATAACTTTGCTTCAGGATTATGCACTGGCATAATCCTCATCTTTCTTCCACAGAAGTGTTTTCTCCCATGTTTTTAATGCTGTGCCCAGGCAAGTTTTTGTAGAGCATGCAAAGATATGGTATGTTTATGCATGTATGAATGCGTGTTTTCCTGTCTGTTCTCCACAAGGGAAGCAGTGGGTGAAGGAGTCTGAAGAGATCAGGAAGCTTCAGTGACATCCTTTCACTGCTCTGTGTGATACAATTTTCTATCTCTCCCCAGCAAACAGCAGAAAACTTTGCAATTTATAGTAGTACTGCACTTACTCTGTGGCCACAAATGGCAGACAGGTTATTCAAAGAGAAAATAGAGAAAATAAGAGGGCCTCAGCAGCCTGCTGTCAATATATCTGATTTTCTACAATATCAAATATTTGCACTAGACTGTGCCAGGAGGAGATTTATCAAAAGCAAAGAGAATTTATTTCATCTGAAGAGCCACTGTGGAGAGGAGGCAAGGGGTTAAGCATTACAGGAGTTTAAGCTGACAGCCAGCCCTTGTGCTCTGCTGCTTCGCAGAGGTTTCCCTTTGATGGAAAATATTTCAGTGACAGAAGACACTGGCAGCTGAGGTAATACACTGCTGCTGCAGGAACCTCGTGCTTGCCAGGGAAAGCCAATGGGTGAGACAGTCCTGAGAACAGCAGTGGCCAGCTTCTGTCCCCTGCCATGCATTGCTTGTGTGAGAGTGCATGCCACAAGACTGGTGGGGTGGATTGTGCTGGGAAATGCACCTGATGAGGGCAAATTTGGATTATTCACCTGTTGCTACAATGAAAAGCATTTCTGAGGCATGACAAGCAGTCCCCTATGTTATTCACTATGAAGAGGAGCACCAGGACAATGCTTATGGATAATTTCAGTCAAACTTGAGCCTTCAGAGGAGATGTTTCACTGCCTTCCCCACTGATTCCTGGAAGCATTCAATCTATATATGAGTATATTGTGGCTTAATGCATGAGTTGTCAGAAGACAACACTCAAAACCTGTAGCACCAGTTCCATTTCATGTGGCCGATCAAACTTGTCCCCTTGTCAACAACATCCTTTGTTGTAAGGTTTCGTTTGTACTGTTCAAAATGTTCATTATGGTTCGCCAGAGCACACTGAGGCCCAGAGCCCCAAAACTGAGCCACAGATCTGAAAGCTGAGCCAGCAACCTTTTGTAAGTTGTGTTTTGTGTGCTGTTTGAGCAGTGTAAGAAACATTGCTGGCAGTACAGGAACATATACACAAACAGTTCACCCTCGGTGCCCTGGTATATTTAGGTACACAAAGGATTTGGGATGGTATGGGAGAGATGTAGGGCTTTTTTTCCTCACACTAATCTCTCATTAATTACAAAGAAATTGACAAATTAACCTCTTTCAATCCAAAAAGAGGAGGTTACATTATTGGTAGGCAAACCAACAGACTGGAAATTTTTGGTAGAAAAAACTGCATTCACAAAAATTATTGGCATTTTTCAGAGCAGTTGAACAAATTTTTATTTTTCTGTTGAATTCCAGTATTTAGCAGCTTTGAGGAAGCATTACAGTCCGGGCATGTGAATTCAGAAGCCATTTTACTTGGAGAGTATAATCAGTACTTTTTAAATCCACAATATTACTTGTGGAAAAAACTTGCAGAGGAAACAAGACTGTAAAAACATTATTAAAAAAAATTATTCTCATATTATTTGATATACCCTGTTTTAGGAGTTTCAGAGATGGGTTTTAAGTAGAGAGATGGCCTTATTAAAAACAGATACAGATTTCACATATCACAGAAACCAAAGCATTTTTTATCTGAGGTTATCATGTTCTAAAGAAAAAGACTATTTGTACTTGTATTTGTACTTGTATTTTGTATTTGGACATAGTTAGGAATATACATGAATATTAGAATGTAGGCTTACAAGCAGGCTACAAGCATGAACTGCCATGGAAAGAAGTTGTGAATCCAGGCCCTTCATTTCCAGGCATTTCCAAGCATTGCTTTTCTTCAGAGAGAGACAGAGAGAGTAAGCTGGCATTCAGCCCTTAGTCTTCATTCAAACCAAATTCCAGTTGCAATATTGCCAACTCTATTAAAAATCAGGAGAATAAAAGAAAAGAAAAAAAAGTTGTATATTTCTGTTTGCCGTCTGGTGTTTGAGACTTAATATGGGTTATGTTTCCAGGCTTTTCTCTGCAACCAGAAGAGATTGAAACTCTGGGGGTAAGAAGTTGAGGGAAGAAGGAGATACCCACAAAGTATTTGACTCCAAAATCAGTGCTTGAATTGAAATCCCAAATATTAGGAGATCCACACTATAAAATTCCATGTGTCAGAACACATTGCAATAAGCTTGTGGGAATTTTATTGAATAACAACTGTGAAAGGACACCGAGGATAATATATATTATATTGAACGTACTCTCAATATTGAACATACTCTCAATAGTTTAAAAAAAATATTTTTTACGAATTAGAAGCTCCAAAGAAGAGCTTTTATTCCCTGGTCTGGCTTTTATAGAGACCTGTCACCGAATATACAACATTTCAGTGTTCCTGACACATTGGATTCTCTGTATGCCACATGTCTGTCCCCTGGAATAGGCTGTAGTGTAAGAACAAGCCAGGATAAATGAGGACATTTGTTATAGCCTGTGAATCCATCCAGCCCAAATCTCCTGATATATAAACAACACCAGGTCCAAACATCTTGTCACATCTGCTTTGTACACCAAACAGCTGGGTGCACAGATGCTTTGGTCTACTGGAGCATCTTAGGCTGAGTGCATTCTTCTGTGTGCTTAGTTATTTGTTTTAATTGGTTTTGATGATTTGACCTGAATCGCTTCAGATCTAGCTGGAGCACAGGTACTTTTGTGGCTGATTGTGACAGCTGCCACAGGCACATGAGAGGCAACAGTGATCATCTACTACTTCTGGGTGAGAGTTCACCACGGGCAGGCCCTGAATTTAAGACAGTGACTTGAGAAGCAGGAGCATTGCTCTCTGAGCTAGAAAAGACACTTCATCACATGTGATGAGGCCCTGCCCCCGGAAAACAGTGGAAAATCACACTTAGAAACACACAAAGAGTTCCTGGGAAAGGAAGTGAAAGTTAAACAGCTAAATCACGTAACTTTTTGTATACATTATGCATAGATCAGACATATTTATATACACAAATATACATATACATGTGTATATGTATTACAAACATATGTATTTTTAAGGACTGATGGAGCATCTTATTGATTTGTCCTTGCCTTTCCTCCCTAAACCCATTCTGCCATGCTACCATACCACCCCACCCCACATTTTATTCTCAAAGCTGTTTGAAGGCAGAATTGGGTCTCTCTCATCCACATGAGTAAACAGCCAGAACGCCGGTGAGGACTCTAAGTAACGGAGTGCATTTATTCTGAAAGGGGATAGGCCCAGTGGCTACATGGTTCCCCACACTACTCAATCTTTTCATGATCCATTTCAGACTCACTGGGAAGAGCCCTCTTGCAAATAGCACCTCCCCAAGCACCTGGTATCTGTGTCAATACTCCCTCACTGGAAGTATTGAACCAGTCAAATGTTCTTCAACAAAAGCAGAAATAATCACAAAGCTACATGGCCTGGCTTCTGGCCAACCTTAATTAATTAAGTTCTACCAAGCATCACACATTTACCTCCAAAAAAATTTCAGTTCACATTAAAGGAAAATCTTCTAGGGAAATGAGCCACCAAATCCCTGTCAGTACTGATTCCCCGTGTTTCCCATTGCAGGACAATACGCCTTAATTGCCATTTGAACCTCTGGCTGGTCCCACATGGTGCTGAGCCCACTCCCTCCATCTCATGTTTGTTTCCTCTACCCCTTTGGGAAGTTTCATGCTTGAGGTCATACCACATGTGCCCTCTGTGCCATAAGCATCTACACAGAAGTGACCCAGCTGGCACAGACCTTTTCTAGCTTGCAAATTTTCTAGCAAGCTTCATAAACATGTGAACAGTTCTTTTTTCATTTGATGTGTTTATTTTAAAATCTGTACAACAAAGATGAAGGGATTGAGCTGGTTGGAGAGGAACTTTTCATAACTAGCAGGCCAGGGAAAGTGCTTTGTGTCTATTGCCAGTAAACAGGCACGAGGGAATCCTGTTCTCTGTGTCCCCGCCAGGGCATTGGCTCACCTCTAGTCATTCTAGATGCACCCTGACATTTGCTAAGTCAGACTTCTCTCATGTCTCTGAGCACTGTCCACGAGGCACCAAATTACTCACTTATGTCTCCTGGGAACACCTCCCTGTCATCAGTCCTGTGCCACAGTGATACTGCATCACGAGTCACTTAAGATTAATTACAATTGCTCCACGTTTAGTGAACCTTGAAGGATCAGATATCGCTCCTCCTCCTCCTCTTGCCTTGCTGTGATAGGGAATTTACACCCAGTCCAGCAGAGCAACCTGATATCCTTTGAAGTTACCTGCTGTTATTTATAAGCTTTGAGATCTTTGTGACATACTACTAAGTTTTGCTTTGACTAAATTTTTCACTAAATTTCATTTTCCTGATTTCTGACCCAAACCATGGGAAAAAATCAGTCTTGTTTCATTCAGTGCCAGAGCTTGCACAAATTAAATAAGCACGATGTTATCTCTTCATGCAAATGGTGGAAAACTACCTTTGCGTTCAGTACTGCTTGTATAAATTTTTTTTTTTTAACATCAGTGCAACCAGTTAATTGTTGAGCTCACCATGCACCAGGGGCTGTACTATGTCACCAAATTAGAAAGGCTGATAAACATTTTTGCCTCGGGTAAACAATTTGCAACAAGAAATGTATTCTGTGAATGTAGTTTCTTTTCTGCTCAAGGACTATCTCTGGGAATGCTGCTGTTTCCTGGAGATGGCTGTAATAAAAGCTAAAATTAACAAAATAGGCGTTACTATAGGCATTGCCAGTAATCTTGCAGGAAATGAAATAAAACCCCTCAATCTATGCATATTTGTGCATGCAAGATCATGGTTTGATTTCCTCCCATCGCTCAGGGTAGTTAACCTCCATCACCCGAATAATCATGCAAATCAAACAGGAGCCTTGTGAGAATGCTAGTAAAGCGTCTTGAATCTGTTCAGACACCGTAGGCTTATCTTTATCCTTTGAAAGGCTGTATTTTGTGAGGCTGAGATGGTGCTAAATGGTAAAATTTCTACTTCACAGGGGTTTGAGTGCCAAATAAAGGTAATGCACAAGTATGAATGTTTGCTATTTCCCGCTGTGGAAAGAAGATGACTACATTTGCAGTGCTGGAGGTTCAGATGGGAATGGCAGAGAACGTATGGTTGATATTATATATTATCATTTTGTGTCAAGGATTTGGAATGCCATCTCATGGGTGATGGGGTGGGCAGGAGGGTGAAGATAGAAGTGTTAATAAACAACCTTATTGCTTCCTACTCCTCATAATTTGTTTGCTTTTTTACAGAAGAAATCCTCTTCGTACCTTATGTCAATCATAGCTGAGAATATGGACTATTTTTCCTGTGAATAAATGAATGTGAATGTATGTGAATAAAGTAACATGCCATTTCCTATCTGGAAATTATGCATACAGTTCATATGGTGAAAATCCATTTTCTCCTTAAGCCCACATTGGTGTTTCAAATGCTGATGTTCTTGTAGACATGAGGAAAAAAAATCGCTAGTTGGAGTTGGCTTAAAGGAAAACAGTCAAGATTCGCAAGACCATCATTTGGATTGAGCAAAGTCCTTTTCCTTTTCCCTCCTTAGTTGTATTCAAACAGCCTGTCAGTTTTTAGCCTTCTTTCGAAAGTAACAGTCAACAGTCATAGCGCTGCCATGCCCGGGGACCAGCAGCTCCGAGCCGTCTGTTGGCCGGGACGGAAACAAACCTGGGGCTGGGATAAGTGTGAAAATTCTCAGTAGGGAAGCAGCTGTGTTTTGATCCTCCCAGAGCATCTTGGAAACTAGCAAGGGGAATGATAATTATGAAGATGATATTATAATATTCACATTTAAATATATAGGTTTTATAGTCGCTCCCTCTTCAATATGCATTTGCTTAGGCACAAAAGGTCACATGTGTGTGAGCTGCATATGCTTTGCCCCGTGCCTCAGCAGACAGGAATCACGTGGATTGTATGTGAACATAGCTGTGACAAAATAAATATCCAGAATAGGGTTTGGGGGTAAGTTAGTTTCCCCATTCCTTGATAAGTGCCACAGTCATATCAAAATTCAGTCAGTACCCATGTATCTGATGCTGTGGAGTGCCTTGGAGCCTGCTTGGGACATGGAGGCTTGTTTTGAACACAGCTGCAAAACCCATCACCTCTGCAAATAGTAGAAACTTACCCTATCCCCACAGATAATGCTGCATTGGGTTAATTGGGTTACACCTGCTAAGAAGAAGGGGAGTTGCACTGGCTGCCAGCAGGGAAGAGAGGACATTTTTTAGGCACCATGGACTACTGAATCAGATTTCAGGTAGGCACTTTGTTTTGTAAGGTTTTAAGGCCTGGCTCACGTATGCAGGAAGACAGAGAGCTTCACAGCTGCCTGATGAAACACACACTGAGAGCACACATGCAATGCATGTAATGCAGTTGATGTGTCCATGAACTACACATATCAAATGGACAATACCTGTACAGGCCACAGGTAAATGTGTGGTAGGGTGTGCCTTGGAGGGGGTAGGGAAGAAAGGTGAACAAGAAGGGCTGATATGACTCATATCACATCACTCAATACTGACATAAGTAGATCTGCCCCAGTATTTCTCTCAGTTTTATTCTCCTTTTAATTCCCCTCCTGAATTTACAGTATGTTAGTTTTTGGTGCCTGAACTTTTACACCTGTTGTTTGTACACAGAGTATTAACACAATGCTCCAGAAGTGTCTGACTTTAAAATTTTATGTTGCCATTAGGCTATTTCCCTTTCTTTTTGTGAGAGACGGACAATTAAAAACATTCCCACTATTTGTAAATTCTCCTTGTGAGGAACACAGCAGATTGCCTGGATCTTCTGCTTGTTGTTCTGGCTTCAGTTTCAGAACTGAATGCACTCCTTCTGCTCCGTCTGTTTGAGTTTTGACAATGCAAAGGATGAAGCTGGAGGAAGTCCCATATATAAGAGAGGTCTATGCTTCTGCTTTATCTCATTTTTAATTGAATTTCAATTGGATTCTTCTCACTTTTATGTAACTCAGTGCAGGAGGATACAGAATTTTTGTAATACACTTGCTACATCTACAAGTTTTCTCTAGTCACGGAATGATAACATATAGTGGGCATTATATTTAAGCACAGCTGATGTTTTCAACTAGTACCCTTTTCCTGCAAAATAAGTTGTTTTGCACACATTCAATTTATAAAACATATTTAGGAGTAGCTAAAAACTTCACTTGAATGCATTAGCATACATTTTTCCTTTTAATTAACTGGCTGTTAATTATTCATCCAGAAGAAGACAAACTAGTGCATTTCCTTCAGCTGACTATGCAGTGTGCTTCTGTAATATGCCCTCTTCTTGTTGGACAAAGGAACAAATCTTTACTTAGTTGATGTATGTAGGTGTTCCCCTTCACTGCAATCTCTCCCTAAAAGCCTTTTCTTTCAATTGGATTTTTTTCTACAAACTTCTCACTAAGAAGACAGTGTCTTCTTAGCCTGGCTTTGTCTTGTAGGTTAAGATTCTGCATCCTTTCATTTTGCAAGAGTATCACGCTGATAAAGCTAGTGCTGCAATAAGTGCTTTTACTGCCAGAAAAACATTCCTGTAAGAAAGTCTACCAATACAGGCATGATAACTTGTCTATGCAGTATTTTTATGATATTTCATACAGATGACTTTTAAAATTCTTAATTGTGCAATGAGTGGTTTTAGTTATTAATTAAATATTAATAGCATTCGTTTGTAGTTTCATATACATCAAGTTTATTTTGTAGAATATTCTGCAATGAATTACAGACGAAGTAAGGAACATAAACAATCAGCCTGAAGTAGGAGTTTAAGTTTGCTTGAATAGCCCACTTACACATTTCTGTGTGTATTATGAAACCAACAAACTTTTATTAGCAAACAACTTCACTTGCTAAGCACTGGTTCAAAGAACATATGTCATTATACAATCTTTTTATAAAACAAACAGGCAAATGTAGAAAACTTTATAAGCTCATCTTGCAGCTTCTTTGAGTGTATAACTTAGCAGTTTGCAGGATTGAATACTATAAAAGAAATTAAAAATTCAATTAGAGCACAGCATTACAAGATCATTAGAAGTAAAGTGGTTGCATTGTGCTAACCGAAAAATTCTGCTGTTTTGGGGAGTTGTAACTATGCCTGCTGCTAGGGTGGACTACATGGGTGGACCTGTGAGTGAGATGACAGCTGTCTGCCTGGGAAATTCAGAATGTTTGTTCTGCTGGAAACACATAAGCTTAAAATTTGTGACATGCAGTGTAAATTCATAACATATTAATTCGAACCATTAAAAAGAACTACTGATAAAAAGCCCTGAAAAAAATTCTGCTACCAAACCATGCCAGCTTATCAAATTGAGACCAAAAATACTGACCTGATCGAAAACTGCCAGTGAAAGAAAGGAAAGTTTACTGCAGAAACTTGGATTCAAGCAGAAGAAAGGGACGGATCCACCTCCCCTAGCCCGAGCCATAGAAAATCAGGTTTCTGATCTGAAACAGCCATGGCAAGTGAGAGAAGGTCGCCTTTACAGGTGTGGCTCACTCAACCCTTGGAGAAGCAATCTCCATGAGATGGGTCACCCCAGAGGGCTGATGGCTTTGGTGAAACACCAAGCTTTCCAAAGGCTAACCTGTGGGGCAAGTCCTTTGTCCTTGGATATGAGCCTGTTCTCCTGACTCTCTTACAGAGATGCAGTAATTTTACTAGGTTGTAAATCCAATTTAGACATTCTCAGGAAGTATAGAATTTGTTACTGAGGGGTTTTTTTTTGTATGTGTACAGTGTTTCAGCATATTGTCACCTGTGTTTCAGGTGTAAGAGTTTGCATCCAGGACACATGCTGGCAATGCTGGGAGATTTCTGCCTTTGGCCTAGATTAACTGTTTCTAAACAGTTTCTAAACAGTTTCTAAACAGTTTCTAAACAGTTTCTAAACAGTGCATTATGCAATCAAAAGGGAGAGCATGCCAAGCCCTTTGGCATAGTCCTGCTGACAAAGTCCTCCATTCCCAGGAGAAGGGCAGGGCTGGGCTACAATGGCCCATTCACCCTCTTTGCTGCACAAGACTTTGCAGCCATGCTATCTGCAGTGAGAAAGGGTTATCTCCCCACAGATCCCAGCCTACCATGAGTTTTAAGGTGGACAGATGGAAGCCCCATTGGATCTAGCTGTGTAGGGAGTGCAGATTAATTGCTATCTCTGACTGTCACAGAACAGTACCAATTTCAATTGCCTGGGGAGCACTGCCTGTTCTAAGCCAAAGGAAGGATAACATTTGCGTGATGCTATTACTTCCCTGGTTCTCCTGACTGCGAGAGGAAGAAAGAGGCATGGTACTGCCATGGAAGCCTGTTCCCCCACTGAGGAGAAATAAAGGCACCCCATCCTACAGGCACATAATTTTGCTAGTCTGCTATGCCAATTACCTGTTTTTAAAGCACTTTTAAATGAGATTCAACTTAATTCTGTTTCACTTTCAGGTCATAGTATTGTTTAGAAACCTTATGGAAACACAGACACAATAAATGCTGTCTGTGGTTAAAAACAGAGAGGGGTGAGGTTTTCATCTTTGCTGCTGGCTGATGGCCCCTTTGCTTGGCTTCAAAGGAAACCTAGCAGAGTGACCCCAAATACCTTTTAGCACCTCGGCCCCTGGTGCCCGCGCTGTGACTTCACAAGGTGGATGCAGCTTTCCCAGGCACACTGTGGGACCCACTTAGGTGCCAGTAAAGGAGACCTGCGAGTTGTAGCTCAAAATGGCCATGAGACTTTGGTAAACATGAAGAGAGAGGGCATGTGAGGCAAGAATGGAGGTCTGTGCCTCTTGCTGCTGCCCTGCTTGCTGAGCAGTGATAACAGCAGGTCTCACCTGGGAAGCACCAGGGGAAAGGTACATGCTGTCCTTGCTGTCTCCCAGGCATAGCTGCCGATGTGGCAGTGGCCAGCTATGTCTGGCAGATGGGGTCCTGGAGTGAGGGCAAAGCTGAGCTGCTGTGCAGAATAGATATGAGGCACAGTGCTAGCAGCAGAACAGAGGGGAAAATACCCAGTTGTGTGAATTTCCCTGTCTCTGAGACCTCTCAGGTCAGCATCTATTGAAAATGGTGTTGCTTATTATTCTGGCTCCCAGGCTTCTTTACTGATCATCTTGAAGACATTGCCTTGCAGCAGTAAAATAATATTGCACAGTGCAGGATAAACCTTAGAACTCTTAGGTATTCAGACAAGGCCTAGTTTTTTTCAGAGCTTAGACAAAAGCTTGAGCGCATCTCTGTCTGTTTAAATTGATGGCTGTGTGCACAACTCCACTGAAATTTATCTCAATATAAATGCATTTAATCCAACATAGAATGGGTGTAAAGTCAGAATCAGATTTCAAATAATTGTTCAAGTCTTGAATTGTTACACATAAGTATGTAAGCCACACTAGTTTATTTTTACCATTAGCAAATGCAATAAAGTATTTCTTTGAATTTTCTCCTTGTAGAGGCATGTAATGTGCTTTAGTGAAGTTAATCATGTGCAGCCTCAGGTGACTACTACTTGTATTTCTAGTTTATTTTTTAGCCTTCTTTTCATTCTCCCTTATTAATAGATGTACTGAGGTTTCAGAGGAAGCTTAACTTTCTAAAAGTCATTTCTCTTCAACTAGCTGTGACACATGCCTGCCTGATGGATGTACGGGACTTGCTCTCTCTGCAGATGAGTATCTGATTTCATTGGGAGTCCTCACTGACTTCAATATTGCTGAGACAGCTGCTCATCTCTTTTTTTTTTCCCCAGTGAGAAAGCACCGTGTACTCACTCTAATTACAAATCCCATGATCTGGCCATTCTTCAGGTTATGTAGCTTGCCTGTAACTCTCCCTATTGAAGTTTTAAAAACCATGTGGAAGTGGAACACCTGTTCACCCCAAAATATTCCATTTCATTTATTGCTTAGTTTTGTGCTGATCTCACTTTGATGTCTTTACTGGGGGCAGAGGGGTAAGAAAGTAAAAGGTTGTTTGTTTATTTCTATTTTCATTTTAGGGAAAGGGACTGAAAAAGCAAAATGATGACTCCGTGGCTGCTGTTTACTGTGTGAGGATGCAATATCCAATGTATGCTTGATGGCTGGTCCTAATACCTTTGGAGACCCTCCTCATTTTTAATGGCAGGAGGAGTTCTGTGGTTCTGAGAGATGCTGGTGGCTGTGGTGCAAAATAACTATTGTAAAAGGTGCCCATGGGCACCATGGTGAGGATAAACATGCAAAAACTATTTGTGTATTCGTGACTTTTCTAACCAGTTACTGTTTGATGACTAACTAATTAAAATTGTTAAATAAATAGGTTAAATTGTTAAATAAATAAATACCATTGCAAAGTCCATCCCAGTCAGATAGTAGTGGTTTGATTGTCTGGAGCTTAGTGATGGTGACAATATGGTTGAGTGTTATATGGTGAAAGGCAGAGGGAAGGCCAACAGGACACATATCCTGGTGGGAGTCGGATACAGACCATCCAGCTAGGATGAAGAGGCAGATTAAATATTATATAAGCAGCTGAGAGAAGTCTCACAATCACTGGCCCTTGTTCTTATGGGGGACTTCCATATGCCAGATATCTTCTGGAAATACAATACTGCAGAGAGGAAACAGTCTAGGAGGCTCCTGGAATGAGTGGAAGATAACTTTCTGACACAGATGGTGAGGGAGCCAAGGAGGACAGGCACCCATTGGTCCTGGTTTTTGGGAACAGAGACAGCCTGGTGAGTGCTCGGATGGTCAGAGGCCACTTTGGGCAAAGTGATCACAAAATGATAGTGACCTTACTTCTTGGAGAAGTATGGAGGGGTGCCAGCAGAACTGTCACCCGCCTCTGGAGGGTGGACTGTTTTTAGGAGGCCAGTTGTCAGAGTGCCTTGGGAGGCACTTTTCACTGAAGGGCAAAGGTGTCCAGGGAGGCTGGACATTCTTCAAAAAGGAAATCCTAGATGCATATGAGCAGGCTGTCACCATGTGCCGAAAGGTGAGCCACTGAGTTTATATGGTCAGTATTCTCTGATATGTTTTTGCCCAATATGGTTCATTTTCACTTTGCAAGATGATGGCATTTCTAACACCACCTTTTTGGCCATATGAAATTCAAAGTTCTTGATAAACAGGCTACTTTTCCATGCTTTTACCTTGTCTTCCTCCCTCTGATGTTTGGAGCAATTTCTTTGTTGAAACAAATAGATAGCAGAGACCATCCAGTAGATCCTTGGCTGGCCTTCAGCCCAACACAGTGTGAACTTGTACTGATCTTGTGCTAGCTACTCTGAGTGGTACTTCTATAAGCTTATTTCAAGTTTTTATTTTCCAGGAGATAATGCTGACTGCCCATCTGAGGATGTGCAGAAATACACAATCCAAAGAAAAGATCCGTCAGTTAGCTGTTAGCATCCCTGTTCTTCTTCCAATGGTAAACAATGTATTGTTTACCATTGACCCTATATAGACGTATTCTTTTATAAATCTCAGTCATGTAGCCAAAGAGTTTGAACGATACAATTTAAAAAACAAACAAACAAGCAAACATCCCCCCACCCTTCATTCTGGATGTTCTCCATGCACCCTAAAACAGATTCTGGCCTTGGCTGCTGCCATTTTACACCCTTTGTACCCTGTTGCTGTTCCATCCTGGGGAAATCCTTTTCCTTTGTGACAAAAGCTTCTAATATGCATGTATCTAGGAAAGTTATTGTTTGATCCAGAAGATTCCAAAATGATGCTATTTGTCTTGACTTGCAAGGAGCCTTGTGCAGATGGTATATACCTTTGGCCCCTACCTGTTAAGCATACATGGCACCCAGAGAGATGCAGTTGTGGTTATTCCCTTAAGTAGTCTTACTAAAAAAGACCATGTAATATAAATCAATAAGCAAAAATGAAACAACTGAGTTAAATCCTCATCTCACTGAAGTCTATAACAAAGCTACTTTCATGGAAGAGCAAAACTGCTTTATTTATTTTGGACCTCAATATTCATTTTTTCAATTTTGGCTTAAAGGAAAACTTTGCATTGATATCACAGTATAAAAAGTACTGTGTCAAAAGAACTCATGTCTTTGAATGGTAGGTGACATGATCATTATTTCTCGTCATGTGAAGTTCATCTAAAGAGTTTGCAAGTCAGTTAAATCGCACCATAAGGGAAATATCAATGTATACATTTAAAATGTGCGTATATATCCACAATATAGTAACCAATCTGGAAAACTAGACAGTGATGCAGCAGAGCACATATAACTATCCTCTACATCTAGAACAAATGGGGGCTGTAAACTGGCATATATTAATTTTCCCCACTATGGTTTTTAATGTCTTTGTAGCTGAACTTAGAAGCGGTGCAAAATTCTGCTAAGTTTTTATTTGCACTTTGCTGCTCTCTGGTAGCATAATAAGCAACACAAAAGAGAAGGATTTGAAATAGTCCCAGATGTTCAGCTTGCTAAAGCACAGCACATGTGTCGGCTGTATTTGTCGGCTGTATTTGGTATTTTTAGATTTCTTTGAGATCTGAAATGCTATCAAACTCCAACAGTTTTTTCTCTGTGAATCTTCAATCCATGCTTTGTGGCACTCATTTGTGTTGCATGACGCCAAAGCAAGGGCTGAATACTCAGACATCCTGGCACAGATTTTCTGAAACTATAGAAAAAAACCTAGGCGTATGAATGCATTCTTTCACTTCTCTGGTAAGACCTATAGCTGGTAGTGTTATTCCTAGTCACTTATGGGGTTAAAAAGAAAACAGCCCTCTTTATGCATCCTTCTTCCTTGTAAACCACATACAAATTTTTAGATGCCTCCTGCCCTGATTCCTCAATTGCCCCCCACCCACTCTCTCATGTAAGTTATAAAAAAATTATAGTGTTTCTCCTGGGTACCATGAGGCTGAACTGGAAAGCACATTTAAAGATGACACCTGTTCTCTATTTAGAGCAGATTCTGAATTTCAGCAGATACACTTGTTTCTCAGTAAATGCAGTAAAAAAAAAATTGGACAAGACTTTGCATCTCCTTTCTTCTTCCTTCCCAGGACTTCTCCATAAGGCTTTTCGTATCGTCTCCTTCTCCTTCCACCTCAACAGCTCATCCCTGGTAGGAAGCACATGGTGATGCTTGTTTCCCACACCGCTTGCTGTGAACATTAAATGGCTGATGGGATCACCTTGTTACACCGTTAGGAAACGTGTGGTGCCTCTGAGGGAACACTCACAGCTTTGGGAGCCTGCAGTGGCTCGGTCGAAAAGCAAACTGACAACTGGGAGCTGTAGCTCAAGGAGAGGTTCCTCCCCACCCTTGAACCAGCATGGGAGGTGTTTTCTCTGCTATTTCCAGCTTTGGTGTGAGGAGTCTCCTGAGTTATTTTTATGATGGATTTTTTTTTTACAGCCTCTGCATGGCCCTCCTGTACACTCTGTGCTGGCTGCCCAAGAGCTGCTGAGTGACAGACAGAAGTGGGGATGGTGGCCAAGGTGGTGGCATGAGCCAGCAGGACGTGTGACCCACATGGAGTCTGTGTTACGAAGTGGAGCATGCCTTGGCAGGACTGCCTGGTCACTGACCCCACACTGGCTCAGATCACTCCTTGGTAAAAGATTCCTTTCTGGGAAAGGGTTCTTAAGATCCAGGCTTTCTGGGTGTTGCACTTTGAAACCATATCAGATTGCTGCTGCTGCTGCTAGGGCCAATGCTATTTGGAAGGCAGGTATTCATGTGTTTTACAATGTCTTGTTAAAAGTCAAGAAGTGGTTCTTCTGTGCAAGCACTGGAGCTGAGACTGCTGGCCCCAGCAATATGGCACATGTAGCACGTCTCATTACATCAGAGCTTATGAGCTGAAGTGACCTTAATGGAAAATACCTAGTATGACAAAGAATCTTAGACTCCAAAATAAAATAGCCATTGGGTCATAAAACCATAGAAAAATTTACATTAGAAGGAACCTTTGGAGGTTTCCAGTCCTAATCCTGAGACTAGGGCCAGAGCAGAGTGCTCAGGGCTTCATCTGGTTGAAAACTGGAAACCTCCAAAGAGGTTTCCAGCCCCTTTGAATGCATTTTCCCAAAATCAATGTGCAATTTTGAAATGTATCTCAGGTCTTCAGGTAAGAGTAGAACATACTTTGCTCCTCTGCTTGGAGAATTATGCAGTGCCTCAGCTGCAAGCATTCAGGTCAGAAGTTGCTCCTGTGACTACAGCAAATGAACGTGGTTAAATTCCAGAGGGTGTTCCTGAAGCTTTTACCAAGGCCAGAGGATTATAAAGCCACCAGTTATGAGGACAGTGTGAAAATATGCCTACATAACAGAATCTGGGCCAGCTGTACCTCTTGGACTAGCTTCACCTCTTGGATACTCACCAGCTTGCTGTGAGAGGATCCAAACACTGGATCTTCCACTTGAACTTTTATAAGGTAGGGAGAGAGCCCAGGCAAATGTCCCAAATGCCCCTGTTTGTTTCCTCTACCTACTCCCTAACACCTGCTTTAGAGACTTCATAGTTGGACTCCTTAACCTGTGTTCAGGGCTTATTTTTCAGTCCTATCTCATATCAGTATTTCTACTGTTAAGGTTAATACTCAATTTCCACCTAATTCTTTAAGAGTTAGGGATGTTTTAATGGGAAATACATACAGGTGGGTACATAGGGCCTTCATGTAGCTTTTCTGAACTTCAAGGAGTCAAGAAGTTAACTCGAAATCACAGAAGACTTTATTAGTTCTTGCTGCTTAAAAAGATCACAAAACATGGTGAGTGCTGTCTTTCCTTGGAAGCAGGGCAGAAAGTTCAAACATTAGCAAGGCATGATCTCCCATTGTCCCACAAAGCTCTCACACAGGCCTCTTGTTCAGGAAGTGTTGAACCAAGCCTTGACCTGAGACCTCAGTTTGGAGTCTATCACAAAATTCATAATGAGTTCTCAACCTTGTCACAGTTAAAGGTCTGTCTTGAAAAATTATGGGTTTCAAGTAGCAGGGGAAATTCACAGTTACGTTACATTTTTAAGAAGAAGTATTAATTTAGCAAAATTTAGCAAGTCTATGAAGTATTTGGTAAGCAAGGAACTGCTTTACTGCAGCCAATAAAAGTCCAGCAGCATTACAGTACAAATGATTCACACCCTGATTTGGAAGTGAGATACTTGCATCTATAGAATTGTGAGTGAATGAGCAAGTGAAGAGACAGCACCAGGGAGAGCAGAGAAGAGCAGTGCTGGCCCATGCCATAGCCAGAGCAGTGAATGTAGAGCTGCCTGCTGAGTGTGTGCAGTTATTCCAGTGAAAAAATACCAGAAGTATTGTGACTGGTGAGCTTAAAAGCTCCAGTGTATGCTGTGTATCAGGAGTTGTGGTGATGGTCCATTTCCTACCATGCAGAGGTGCACCCTAAGGCACTAGTAAAAACCTCTCTTTCTTTAACTTCTTTAAATGTGAGTTAACATAGGGAGTCAGCCATTTATATCCTTTGATAAGGAATCACTACATGGGCAAAGTTCCATGTTTCCAATGGGAGTAGGATGAGTAACCAGCTGAGTCTGCTGTAGCCATTGACTCTGTGATTCCCAACACAAAATTACTAAGAATCTTACTTGGGGCAAAAAATTTTAGTCTTCAAAAATGTACTTTTATTTTTAGTCAGAAAGGCAGAAGAGATAAAGCCCTCACTCCTTACCAAATACAAAAAACAGTGTCAACATGGAATGTATGATCTGATTTCATGGGTGACCTGCGACATCTGCAAATGCAAACAATCTGAGCCAGACCTTAGACTCTCTTTAAATCCAGCTCAGAGCTAATCAACAGAACCTGGGTCATTATCTATCTCAGCCCGAGGCAAATATCTATGTTTGGTCAGATGAAATATCCACTAAATCCCAGTTTCTATGTTGATTCCATCTCCACTGATGATAAAGGAATCCTGTTTTTGGTTTTAAAATATTAAAAGTTACCTTGTCCCAGTAAGAGTCCTGTGAATTAGGGCAGTGTCCATTATGGCAAACTGTGGAGTGCAGATCCATAAGGGAATCGGAAGAAAAGGAGAGTTTTCACAGTAATTCTCCAGAAAAGAGTAGCCACCAGAGGGAGAGAACACTCAACCCTATGATAAGACACTTTCATGCTTACCAAAAAAAAATTACAATAAACCATAAAGAGTTAGAAATGAGAATTTACAGAAATATACATTAGATTAGCTTCACAGATGCAGAATTAATTTTTGGTTTTGTTACAAAATAAAATAGAAGGAGTACCTTAGGAAGCTCTAAGAAAAGCACAAACAACCCTCAGTGTGTTTTAATTTTTCTTGGTAAGTGATCAACTTAAATGTCGTAGGAGACCAATCGGAAAATTCTTTTAAAGAGTTAAATTGAACATATTCAAGTGGAACTTGTTCTCTTTGTATATTCATGTGTTTTGTATTCTGGCATAATTATTTTAATACATGACTAAAATACAATGAGTTTGATTAAGATGGTTTTAATAAGGAGCACAGAAAATGTGTCTGTATGTAATAATAACAATGAGCCTCATATTTTACAGTTTAATTTGCTGGGTCAACATCTAATGCTTTTCCTATTAGCATTGGTGTGATTTGATGTGGAAAATAATCCCGTTTCCCAACAAACTTTAGGAGATAACAAATATTTAATGACACCCTATGTAGAAACAATAAATAAATTTGAGTTGCTCTTGGACTCCTGTGGAAAGAGGTTGTGAAAATTTTATAAGTTGGGAATTAATAAATTATAACCTGGTTGTTAAAATGTGAATCACTAAAGACTGTTGACACCCTTTTCCTTTCTCTAATTAGAATTTAAAAATAAATAAATGAACAAATAAACTTGTCATGTTTAGTGGCTAACTTACTTTTCTGCACAAGTTACAAAAATAGCGAAAGTTGATCATATATGGGTTGCATATTTTCATTTAAAACTTAGAATTTCTGGAAAGGACAGAAGCAGGATAAAGGACCAGCAGGATAAAGCATAACCCATTTGTAAAAACATGTTGTAACATACAAAACAATTACCCCCCAAAAAATCCTGAAGCCTCCAGATACTTTTTAATGCCCTAAATATTAAACAGTCATGAGAATTTTTAATGCAATCTTCAATTAATAAAGCACAGTTATTTCAAAACACATCTGTATATGTCTTTTTTTATGAACACTTCACATTCAAATTCAGAATGAGCAGAAATAAACAGCATAATGATGATACAGGGACATTGGTCCAAACAAGATATGTACTGAACAATCTGTGGAGCTCAGACATTTGTTTGGGAAATATGGGAGTTATGTAAATGCCTGCCTGGCTCTAGCAGCCTCCTGGGTCTTCATGACCATCTGTTTCTGCTGAACTCTCCCTGGACCCATGTGGAAGGGCCAGTTGAACCTTCCAGGGCTGTAAGGATTCAAGGATGAACAGAGGGAAAAGGAGGGAAAGCAAACTTTTTACCCTCAGAACAGAATGAAGGCAGGCTTCAAAAGTAACTGAGTCTGCCCTTGCAAAATCAAAATGTGTAATCATGTCTGCTTGACCGCGCTTTCACAGTCTAGGACAAGATATGAAGAAATGTGGTAGTGATAACATAAAGGATGATAGGGCAGGCCTTTCATCTTCCACTTAATGTTATTCATGATCTGGCCAATCCTTCTGGCCATTTGTTCATCTCTTGTTCCTCCTTACCTCATTTATGACTCATGATGTCATCATGACATCATGGAAACCTGCTCTAGAGCTGAGCAGAACCAGACCTTACTTGCAGCATCCCATGCCACTGTCTTTGCTTGTCAGATTACTTGAAAGGGTGGGGGCAAGTCTTCTGACCCTGTGAGACCAACCCAGACTAACAGAGTGGACCCTGTTCTGATCTTCCCTTGTCCTCTCTCTGTGTAGCAATCCTTAGATCAAGAGGAACATCTGGAGCCATTGGAGAAAAAGGGACAACTAAATGCAAATAAAACATCCAAGATATCCCAAAACATAAAATTTTTGAACCCATGTTTGTATCATGTCCATCCTTTCTGCAGACATGCAGTCTATTTCAGATATATATTTTTTTATGAAACTAAAAGAGGAGAAAATATTTTCCCATGGAATTGTTCTGATTCTGTTAATCTTATTATGGTTCTAGTTGTTGCTTTGATTTAAATGATGAGCTGTATGTGATTATTTGTTCAGTTCTGGACAAGAGAAATCTCTGTTGTATGTAACAGGAACATGGAAAAAAAATTGAGAACCTGTCATGGCTAAACCAATTACCTAAGTAGTGGTTGTTTCTTTTAGTCATATGTTCAGTGTATTTTTGTAACATGCTGGAGCATTTCCTGCTTTTGCATGCATGAGTGCTAGCTTAATTCAGTCAGCTGAATGAATGTTATTTTCTTTAGAAAACAGATTAAAGACTTCAAAGACTTCTTGGTTGCCTCAAAATATTTTCATAGGATAAGGTAAATGAAATTAGATACTTTCCTGTTCTAATAAGACTAAATAATTTAGGTAGTTTGCATCCATATAGACTTCTATTATCAGAAAACTGAGAAACAAAGTTTAAAACCTTAAAAATTACAATATAAATTAATTTCACATTTGGGGGTAAAAAAATGAAGCTCATTCTTGATTATCCTGCATTGATTCACTTGCCTTTTTTGCTAAAAATGACAACATATTAACTTTCACATTTGTCTATTATTGTATCTCCCTAGCAAAATAATCTGTGTCCTACCTGGCCACCCATTCTTTGTAAGGGAATTAGGCCTACCTGAATTTCCAGGAGATATCTGTTGGAAGTATGGTTGAAGGCCATGTACCTCTGGCTCAGTTCTCACCATTTTTTCTACCACTAAAAGTTTGCACACAATGATCTTTCCAGCAGCTAGCCACTTGTTAAGGAAAGGGCACCATCACTCTAGAAAGCCAGTTCATCACTGGTTTATCATCACTGGTGATAATTTTGCCTCCACAGCATCTCACAAGGCAGGCCTAAGACTGAAGGAGCCGCTAGTCTCCAGCTCATTGCTCCAAGTTTAATCACACTCCAGCCCCTTCACTGTGCTTATGATCCCAGCACCCACTTTTATGGATACACATCTCTTGAGGTCAGAAGGAAGATTAAAGCTTGTAATGGATCTTGGAAGCTTAATTTCTCAGTAACAGCCCAAGGGAAGATGGAGTTAAAAGACCTCTGGAATGGTCCTGCACCCATAGCTAATAGGGTGACAAGCAGAGTTGATGGTGTAAGGAAATTTTAATTTCTGATGTTTATGCTGTTGTCCGTAATGGGTAAGCAGAAGTCCTCCACAAGTGCTAGCAGGTCTTTTCCCAAAACTCAATGATTGATAAAAATAAGATAAAAAAAGATCTCTTATTTCCTAGACTGTTTTAGGAAATAACACTGATGACCAGAAAAGACTTTTCAAAATATGATTTGAGCCTTTCTAGTGTATTTCAGTTCAAGATTAATTTGCTTCTCACTAGAGGCTTGGTATCACCCTGTTTGCAAAGAGTAATTAAAAAAATTCATTAGTGGGGATGGTAAATTCTTCTGCCATTTCAGTCAATATTGTAAAGCAATGTAGCCTGGAGCTTTGCACAGCTTGGCACTTGCTATAAAAGAGGGTATTTCTAATAAGATTTACATCTATTAAGACTACTGTGACTGCTCCAATGTTCATCTTCTTGAAGCTAAAGGGAGAATTTTTACTGACTTGACACAGAATCTGACCCAAACAGCAGGACGATTTGAAATAAAAAGCAACCTTATAGCATCCCTCATTTTACTGGGATAAGAAATACCTTTAAATCAGCATTTCTTCACTTGATTATACAATGCACATGTTCATTCACTCGTGGAAACACTTGGTTGGCATGGTTATTTTAAAATAAATTACCTTAAAATAAGTTACATCTGTACAAAGCACATTTGATACAAGACACAAGCAAAGGCACTTGGTTTAGGACAAGTACCTAGGCAAATTGCTGTTTTCTTTTAGAAGCTGGCCAAAGCTATGTAACTTTGGATCGCTAACATAAACTGTGTAGACAGAATCAAACAGAGTTATGTTTGTGCCTATACCATGACATGCACTTGTTGCATTTCTTTCCCCGATCAAATACAATTATCAGAGAAAGATGTGATCATATGAGGAACCCTCTAAGCCATGGCCTCCTACCTCAATAAGAAGAATAAATTTTGAGGCTGAATTACTCTAAACACCACCCAAGTTAAACCAGGATCTCTCACCTAATTAGATAAGTATAGCAGGCATTGTGAAAAGGGCCAGCTACTGAGGTGTTCCACTGCCTTAGCTTGGTGTGGTCGTGATGCATGTTGTTATCTTCACTGATGTTGTCTGCTTTCATGGAAATATGGGTTCCTTTCATGGGTTCCATTATACCAACTCACAACAAGCCTAACTTCTTGATACTTGTTTAGGTTGAAGAGAAGTTACTTTGTGATGTTCTTTTGAAGAATTTGCCTTTTTCAGCCAATAGACTCTACATGAAAGCAGCCCAGATTTCTTAAAACTAAAAGACTGTGCATGCTGAATTTACTCGTGTTTAGAGAAGACAGAAAGTAAAGACATCAGTTGACTCTGTAGCAAGTCAGAATATTTCTTCTGCTGATGTAAATTGATTGTGGCTGCCTGAAATGTCTTTTTTCTTACGGTATTGGCTTGTAAGAAGTAGAAGAATTCTGTGTATCATTTTCACTCCCTTTCTCTCCTTGAGAAAGATCATCAGGTATCTTCAGGGAACCCTATTGCTATTATAACAGGTAAGGGACCAAGAAAAATTACCAAGTTCATCTGTACAATTTATTAATTTCTTAGCATCCAGCATTCAATTTTTCCTTAATAATTTTCTAGCTTTGGGAGTTGCACCACAGATGCACACAATACTGAACATACAGCATGTGACGGAGTCTTCAACACGCAGTAAAGGAGAAGAGCAATCAGAAGCATCATTGGAGCTAAACACTAGATTTCACAGAGGCAAATATGTATAAATAATTGTTTTAAGTATCCCAAGTCTTTCTGCATGAAGGCCTATTTTTCACTCTGAGTAAAATAGCCAGACTGGTATCTGCTCATGAGCCAAGTCACACACTTTTATTTCTATTGTGAGCAAGAAAGAGCTTACAAACAAAGATTTAATTCTTTAGCTGAATAAATAGTTTCTTGGCAGCAATTATAAGGGGCTCAAAATGCCTATTATGCTTTGATTATAATTATAATTCTCACTGAGTCATCAACTCCTATAGCAAGGACTGGTATTTCTTAATAATGAAGAACTGAATTTTTAGCCTTGAAGAGTTGTCTGCCCAGGACTGCAGAAATGTATTAAGCATACAGCTAATGTGAATGAGTGTTTTGCTGCACTGACACTATTATTGTATAGTTTGGGGAAAGGAAATATGTATATAAATGAGTAAGCTGCCTATAGAAAACACATAATTTCAGTGTAAACTTGGTTTCCAAATTATCTACGGACGACATCTTGGGATGCTTTTGGAAAAATTACTAGTGTTTTAAGGTATTCCTTTAGCTCTTTTTCAGATTCTGTATCTATTGTGCTCCTTCTGACTTGAGTTGCCCAGCCACCCAACTGAATGAAAATAAGATTAATCTGGCAGATCTGCCCCATTCCTGTGGGAACAGCAGCTTTCAGTAACCCCAGCAGTTGGGCAAACGCTTGAGGAAATGGTCAAGATTGATACCTGGCTGTCACCATGGCAAATATTAATGGATGTTTTAGAAGGCAATGTTTTAAATTTAGCAAGCTGAAATTTTTCAGCACATTTCTGTCAAATAACTCCATAGCTGCTGCATCTGAGACACTGCAGTATTGCCACAACCTTACTGACAGCTTTTAGGAAACACTTGAGTTCTGAAACAACTTGAACAGTATCCAGGAAAGTTGGGAACCCCAGGAAATGCATTAGTTTTTTTTCTCTCTTTTAAAATAACATTGGATTGACATTAAAAGCAACATTCTTTCTGGAGTCACAGTGTTAGACTGTGACCTCAAGCCATGACCATCATTGGCTATGAAGCAGAGAAGGATCAGCACGAGTAGACCTGGAAGCTGTGTTATTAAAGGAATCTGATCAGCTGAGCCAATATGTCTCTTGGAGATTCAGAGCAGAACATAGAAGAATGCTTTGTACCAAATCAGTCATTAACTCTCACCTACTCCATCTCACCAGACCTCTTTTAGGAAACAACAGGGACAGCAGTGCTACTACTCTCATGTTTTTGTACTCGGACACCGCACAAAGGCATGCAAGTCCCTACCCTGATGCTTCCTGGAACCAACAGGGGGCCTCCACAAATCCCAGGAGAAGGAAGGACTCTACATCTCTCTCTTCAGCCTCCCTCTCATACATATATATGTATGCACAATCAGGTCTTTATTTAACGGGAGTTGAATTTACAACACATTAGAACAGTGTGTGGCTCGTACAGAAAGTGATAATACGGATTTAATTAGTTTGATCTTGCTTTCTGTGCTAAAGCTGAGTATGTTTAAATTACTTTTGTGACATTTCTTCTCTATTTGTTTTGTATGTATCATAAATAATAATACAATAAGTTTTCAGATGTCTTTTCTGGTGGCTATTAGGCTGTGAAGCAAAATGGGAGTGCTCAGTGGAAGACTAACAATAACTTTATTGTTACAGTACGTTTCATTCCAAACAAATCTGAAATCTAGATGACTTTACAAATATTAATTCTTTCACCCATCCTGGAAATGCTGACACTTTTTGCATATGTCTGTTATGAAAACAAGTTCAGAAAAGCACAAGGCAACTAATTGAGACAGATACCCATTTAACCTTACCTAGTCCAGGCTAGTTGTGCCAGCTCGTCTTAGTGGAAAGCTTATATAACTAACCATCCACCTCTGTGATCAGCTGCACTAATCCAAAAGAAAGGACAAGAACACATAGCCAGGATCAAAGAACAGTGGGAAGACTCTTTTTCAGGGCTTTGGATTAGTTTAAGCCAGCTCGCCTACTTGTTATAGCTAGAGAAGTCCCTTGTTTCATTTCCAGATGTGCTTTACTTTTTATGTCCTTACAAGTCCCTTGTATTTAACTCTGCAAATTAAGACAAGAAAATATCAGGCAGATCACCTGAGAGGCTTCCTATTTATAAAAATAACATTTAATTTCCTATTTCTTTGCAGATAAGAAGAACAGGGATTTATTATCAGTATACTGTTGCTCAGCATAATGGAATGGATGTTGACCAGCTAAGAAGATTTAGATACACCAAACAGAATCAAACTGACTGCAGGCAAATTGAGAAAAAGTGAAAGAAAAGAGGAGATATGCTGAGAAGACTTGACATTAGCAGAGCCAAAATTAAAGTAAATTCAGTTGAAAGCTCTTTGAACCAAAGAGCTTTCTGCTCTCAAAATCTACCAATATCTCACTGGTTCTGTGTTGAGCCAACAGGGAATTTCAGTGACGTGTGTTGCACATAAAGGATAAGCAATTCTGAAATACCCTGTGTGTGCTCAGTAAGACAGCAGCATGTTCCTTTGCTAGAACAGGGCTACTACAGTGTTACAGGAATGGGAGAAAGAGTTATTTTTGGGGACACCACTAAAATTTAATTTGTCATTCTCAGGGAAGACAATGTACTATAGTATTAGACTGATTACTGAAACTTGAAGAAACTGATTAAAAAATCCCTAAAATATTGGCACAAAATTTAACACAAAATAAAAGTCTTCAAACTTACAGCAAACACTATTAAAAGTTACCAGAAGAGTGATTACAGAATGTGCAAATTTAAATAAAAGCACAAAGAGATTTTTATTATAATATTGGTTATATTACCACACATATATTGTGGTACAAAGAAGCAAAGGGGTCACATTTTTTAAAGAAAATAGGTATCCATTCTGGAAAAATTCTGTAGGAATGAACTCAATGGAAGGTCAATGCAAATGGAGCCCAAAAATAATGAATAAGATAATAACTAATAGATAAAAATATATATACAATTTATTTAGTTATATGCAATACAAGATGTATGTCAGTGTTTATCCAAAAGCATAATGTAGACAAACTATGGGGAAAAAACATTTTTTTTTCCTTCATGAAAATTAGACTCCAATATTTCAGTCAGTTATCTGAGAAGACAAACCTCTGATGGATATTAAGCTAAATCTAAATTAATAAAAAATCTTTTTGTCAGCCTTTTTTTTAAATTTGAAATTATTTTTGAGATAATCTCAGCTGTGGTAAGTCAGATCAATAAGTATTAACATAGCACCTCACCAGAAATTCACTGTCTCCTACTTAATCAAACCAGGCCGATCAAGCTGGTGTGCAGTTCACTGAGGACTCTTCCTCAGATATTGAAATTGATGTTTTTCCCACCTGCACACCAGATGGAGCACAGTGACAGTGACCTTAGACAAGGGCTGGTTTCTCATAGCTCTGCCACAGTCCACTGTGTGAGTTCAGGGCAGGAGCAGGCATCCAAGATCAGGAATGCCTGAAGATACCGAGGGAACCCATCACTTTCCAGGGTGCTTTGGTGAGGAGCTCTGCCCACAGGCCATCTCTTCTTCTAGAGTCCCTGGTTTGTGGAAAATAATTGGAGGAAACTGACTTTGTAGTTGCTATCAAGGGCTGTCTTTTGGCATTCCAGTGCCATCACTCAAGCCCTTTTGCATTTTTAAAGACTGTCTGTGTTTGTGGCAAGGGAGCACCCTCTACACACTAGCCCAGCCCATGGCTTGTTCTACGGCGTGGGACAAACAAGACAGGAAACCATGGACTTGGAACAATGATCTACTTTCCCATAGACAAGATAACCTTCCCAAGGGGCAAACTGTTGTGTTCTGTGACTAAATATAGCTCAGAACATGGGAATTTCATGCTGTATATGCATTTGATTAACTTTGATACTCAATATTCAGGTTAGTGTGCTGTCTAGTGCATTGTGGAAGTACCACTTCATACTGTATTGCAGATAAATACATGGAAATATATTTATCCTCATATTAAAAAAAATCATTATTGGCCTAAAATCAGGACTTTCATAATTTGAAGTTTCTGTTTATTTCCTTGGGCACTGAATTCAGTTGTTATGATGATTTTTCTAACCTGCCACTGATGTTACTGACAGTTGTCCCTTTATCTTAGTGTCTTCCCACCTCCTTGCTCAGACAACCTCACTCCTTTGCTCCATGAATCTCTACATTTGGAGACACCTTTTTCTCTGGTACTTAGCTTTGAAGCTATGTCCATTGGAGCTATCCATGTCGATATTCATCTGATGTACTTAACAGAAAAAGTCTAGCATTCTGTGAAACTTAGATGCCGTTGGGTTTCACCACAGACTAAGATCCAAGTTTTTCTAAGATTCATTAACCTTTTTACAGGGACTTGGTCTTGTCATAAAAACCCAAACCACTGCTTACTTTCATTATCAAGGATCACAGGAACCCAGTGGCTTCATGACATTTTCACAGAAAACAGTTTGTAGTGATAGTTTCCAAATTCAAGTAATCTACAAGCCTTGTAGGAAACTCTGGGGATGTGCATACATGCAAATCATATACAGGAAAACTTTCTGCTACATATAATACTCTTAGATTTGTTTTGTTTTAGCCTTAGGTCTTGAATTATCTGTAGTATTGTATGAATTTTAACTTACTTTTAGCAATTTTGCTTAAAGCTGTCTCTCCTACAGTACGAATGTTGTCACATGGTTTCATTTTATCTGTCGTGTGCACACATTTTGCCATTTTTGGTGTATCTTTCACAATCAGCTATTGCAATAAGTACTGTATCATTTATGTCTGACTCATTAACCATGCAGACATTTCTGTTTCACTTGGTTTTGCTCTTAGTAAAATATAATGTTTTATCAAAATGGTAAAGCTGAGCAAATAATTTACATCAAACACTTTATCTTCCTCCTCCTTCTGGAAATCTATGACCAGATTGCACCTATTTCTCAATTATTAATTATTTATTCCTTTCCAACACCGACTAATCCATTTATTACTATATGGATTAATTGCAGATATCCTAAACAAAAATTAATTTCCTTCACTCTATAATTAGTCAGCCAGGTCAGATTGCTTTGTCTCAGATCCCTAGGCCATGTCATCTGCAAAAATTCTTTACTTAGAAAAAAGAAAATACTAGTGCCAGTAAAGTGCACAGCCTGGGAATGTTTACAGAAATACACAAATTGTTTATTTCCAGGTAACTGGACTGTATTTTGGATAACAATTTTCATTCATATTTATATGTCAGGTTTTGAGGATGCTACATGTGCAGTATGGAAGTAAGGCCTTGATTTGTACACTGGTGTATGAAGCTCTTTTTGCGTATCTGCAAAAGTTCTGAGTAACACAAAACTCAATATATAGCACCCCCCAAGTCTCAGATGTCACCCTCCCTCCAAAAACTGCAGTGCAATCAAGGCTGAACTGTGGCTGCTTGCTCAGGCAACACCCGGTTGAAACCAAGACACATCTTTCTGCCATGATTCAACCCCAGCCATTCACCAAGCCCCATGCAGCTGCTCCCTCACTCCCCCATCAGCAGGACTGGGGAGGCAACTGGAAGGGCAAAAGCTAGGAAACCTGTGGGTTGAGATGAAAATGGTTTGACAGGGAAAGCAAAGGCTGCACACAAAAGCAAAACAAGGAATTCATTCACCACTTCCCATGGGCAGACAGGTGTTCAGCCATCCCCAGGAGAGTGGGGAATCATCACATGTAACAGTGAAGACAAATGACATCACTCCAAATATCCTCACCTTCTTCCTTCTTCCCCCACTGCATATACTGACATGAGGCCATATGGTTCAGAATGTCCCTTTGGTCAGCAGAGATCACCTGTCCTGGCTGTGTCCCATCCCACCTCCCACCTCCAGCCCCTTGCCAATATGTCAGTACAAACAGCAGAAAAGGCCTTGGCTCTGTGTAAGCCCTACTGAGCAAGAACAAAAACACCTCTGCATTATCAACCCCTAGTTCAGCACAAATCCAAAACACACACCAGACTCTGTGAAGAAGATGATCTCAGCCCAAACCAGGACACAATCTTTGGAAAAGATCAACACCTGCCACTGCTGCCCCCAAACAAGATCACCACTGGCATTAATTCACCTCCAAGGGTAGCAATGCCTCCTCACTGGTTCCTCTGAAGGCAGCACTTCAGGAAAATTGCTCCAGTCTACTTGTGAGCAAGTCAGAAGCAAGCTTGGATGTTCATAACCTCAGCCAGGTCGGTCTCCCTTGTGCCAATTGCACAGACTTCTCCAAAAGCACCACCCTGAATATCCCTTTGGTGAGAGTCTGCCAATCACAGGTAAGTGCTGGTCTTCTCTCAGCTTCCTTTTTGCATGAAGACCAAAGGAGTTTTGTCTTCTAAATAAATAAACTTTAAAAAAATCTGAGTAAGTCCTGTAAAGTGCAGTTTAGTTAGTTTAAAAGGATATGAGAATCTGGCCACAGTATGCCGACAAATACGTAACAAGTACACACTCTCTAGGGAGCAGATCCCTCTATTAGTAGTTAGGGTGCTATTAGACCTGTAGTTGACACAGGAAAATTTTGAAAACTGACAGGGCACTCTTCAGCCTCTCAGCATGGATTTGCACTGTTCAGTTAATAAGTCAATAACATTTCAAAGGGTAAGGAGAGAAGAGGGTTAAAGGCAGAACTACAGCGCCTATCAGCACAAGTGCAGGAACTGACATCATTTCCAGCTTTAATACAAGGGTTTGTTTCACTACTTGCGTTAGCCTTTTAAAAAACATATTCATAATGGTCATAACATAAAAAAGATGTCTCATGGAATTGTGCTTTCTATCAGCACCCATGTTGTCTGTGGTAATGAATCTGAACGGACATTTCTACTGAACTGCTGCATGGGCTCAGCTTGATGAAACTGGCCGAATTGCAAGAGAAATTAATGCATTTGGGTCCATGTCCTGCATCTAGAACTGGACTGTACTTCAGGGCACATCCCAGCCTACAGCAGATCAGAGGAAATTATAATATCTACCTGATAATTTATTCTAGGAAAATGCTTTCAGTGGCAACAATCAGCGAGATACTTGTCTTCCTTATTCAGCAGTCACATGTTCTCTGTTCTCTGCAGAACATGGTAATATTGTGGAGTGATTTCCTCACTGTCAGCTTATAAAAAAACGATACTAATTTGTTGTAGTTGGAGTGGCTCTGCCGGGAACCCTTCCAAAACAGTCAAATACCTACATGGACTGACTTGGCTGCCTGGCTTACTACATGCACTCTAAATATGGCAGGGTGAAGTGTATTAGAACATACCAGCCTAGTCACCATCTCCCTGCTCTTGTACTCTGCATAGTAAAATCAATGCACATTGTGCTCTCAGGCTGGGGCTATTTTTAGGTGGTTTTTTTCCACTCAGTCTGCAGCTGTTTTCAGTCACAAGCTTCTTTAACTAAAACAAATACACAGTCCTTGGCAAAGGAGTAGTTGTAAAGAGGACAGAAGTGTGCACATGAATCTTGTGCCTGCCTCACAGGGTTTTATGTAGGCAGGGTCAGAGGGGAGCAAAGAGGATCACTGTGTCCTGGGAAGCCAGGGTTAGTGCTCACCATCATAAATTAACCCAACTTTCAGTCCTCTTCCAGAATGACTGATGAAAGGCAGGCTTCTCAAGGCTGAAGAATGTGGGAGGAGGAGAGCTGGAATGCTACCAGACCCTGCATTATCTTCAACACCTCCCTGAGAGATAGACACAGGCACCTTCCTTGGTGAGCCTTCTTCCCTTAGTATGCACAAGCTCCTTTGGCAGACAATGTAATCCCAGCAGCCCTACTGCTTTGTTATCATTTCCTCCTTCCCTCTCCACCTCAGGGAAAGGAGAGAATTGAAAGAATGGGAATTTATCACATGGATGCCTTAGAACCAACTGGTCTCTGAACAGGAGATGTGGCTTTCGGAGCATTTCCTAATCTCTGCAAAATAGAGATTCCCTCCAGTTACAGAAAGGAAATGACTTTATTCTTTCTTCCCTATTGCTTCCTCTCTGCTCCAAGGCAGCATTGGAAGATCCCATGGCCAGAGCTGCAGCTTCACTGTGGGAATGGCTTGGTTAGCCTTCCTGCTAATTAAGAGCAGAAAAGAGCAGATGAATCCAAGCATGTCTTGTTTAGTAATTGAGATTAATGTCATATTAGACTATGCTTGAAGTCAAAAGGGCTTATCAGTAGTCAGCCAATTGCTCTTAGTGTTGTTTGTCTGGCTCAGGTGATGGAGAGAAATTAAATGGAGTGATTGTATTGTCTGAAGCCACTCCCATCCATCTCACTGGACATCTTCACAGTCTACTGTGTTAACAGATAAGGTACTGAGAAGACATAGGTATTGAGATGCTTGTAAACCTTTAGTGCTGCATACGAGCCATGAACACTGAGAGGTTGTGTTTCCTCTCAAAAGTTTCTCATGTCATAAATTAGCATGGTTATGCTGGTGAACATGAGAAGATGAGCAGACAACATCTTCTTCTCCATCACCCCAATCAATTCATTGGAGGGAAACTGAAATAAGGGGAGTACTTTAGTGGATAGAGTATGCTAAGCTTGACAGCAAATGTTGGAGGGATTTGGAGCTCAAATTATGAAATCCCAGTTGACCTCCTTAATCCAGCACAGGGCACAATTCTGACACAGAATAAGGACCACAATGTCTTGCAGCTTTATTCTACGATAAAATAATAGAGCAGGCCCTTCACAGTGAGGCTGGTGCAAGTAAAAGAAGTATAAGTTTAGCTTTCTCTGTTTTCACTAAGCAGAGTACTTGCCACTATATAAAAAGTAGCTAGCTATGGGAGTAATTAGAAAAAGCTGCATCATGAGAGCCAATTATGCTCATCTTTTGACTCACATTGTTGAAAAATCAGCTTTTGGTAGGGTTTACAGTTTTGTTAGAAACTTTCTCACACTGCTCTCACACTGTCCATTAGGAGAAGCGCTGCCATCCTTCACATGGACTGTCTAAACCACAGGTGTGAAGTGGCACTTTGTGCTATACTATCAAGTTCTTCAGTAGGTTTTGTATAAAAATCAGACACTTCTTCACGAAATCAGAAGTGCCCAGATTATATTTCACATGCGTGAGTTTCCTTGTTTTTATTAAAATTAAGTTTGCTCATTTGCCATTTTCAAGCTAGTTTGAAATGAGGATCACCTTGTATCCTAGGAAACACACTGAGAATTTTATATGTGATCACATTTTTATCCATGTTATGAAAAAGCAGATGGTAATTAGGTACATTATTCAAAGGAAAGCTTGTTGAGCACAGTGTCTGTATGGTTCCAGCTTCGATTAGAACTTGTTTGGAAGAACTACTTCATACCTTTCAATTGCCCCTCATTAAGTGCAATCATTACTCGTCTGTGGTCCCAGTGTGCTTTAATTTGTGCAAACCAGCATCCAATATATTATAATGAAAAAAAACCCAGCAAATTTCTGGGGTCCCTTTCATTCTACTTGACATCAGTGTGATCTTGCTGTCCATCTGAATTCATTATTATTTATTGCAGCTGCAAATGTGCCTTGTGAGAGGCCATTTGGCAGCTGGAGAGGTGCAGAGCTGTTTCAGGGACAGCACCTGAACCATTGGAAGAGACCAATTCTCCTACTCAGGTAGAGGAAAGGATGCTGAAAGCACACTTAGAGGCTGAGCCACCTTGTGAGAGGTGGGAGGGTCTCAGGATTCCTGCATCTCCAAGCCTTCCACCATGGACAGTGTTACAGAGCAGAAAAGGCACAGCCATGCTGTAACAACAACTAAGTGTCTTCACTAGGACTTGTTAGCTCAACAAAGACAGGGAAGTAGGATCCACCACACATAACAGCTCTTGTTTCTCACTGAAAAGATCTTGTCAGCCTAGCCCAGCCTTGCACTCAGGCTTTCTCCAGAGACTTCTCTGTAAAAGAAACCCAAGAAGTCCTCACAGATGGCACTCAGACTTGGAGATCTCCATATGGAAAATATTTTTGGAAAGACAAATAACTGTAACTGGGTCAGACAAGGAGATTTTTTTTCGTGCTGCCCCTGAAAATAAAGAGGGATAAGGCTATTGTTTGTCTGCTTATGCTACGCAGAAGCTTCTGTAACCTTCCCCAGCATGCTACAGAGGGCATATAAGGATGTTCACGTGCATATTAACTCTTCTATTGTGCAAAAAAATGTGTGTGTTTGAGAGAGAGGCTTTTTGATCTTATCAGTCCTGTAGATGCCTGTGTTATTTATTTTGTGGTTGGGACATTGGCAGCTTCTGCTACGTCATCTGTATTTGCTTGTAAAGCAAATTATTTGAGTGTTTCCCTTAATGACAAACTAACACTCCAATGCCTTCTCTCTCCTCTGCAGTAGACAATGCACTTAGACCGTGCCAACTGTGTCCTGCAGAAATAGATTGCTTTGAAGTAGAGCTCAATAAACAGATGTGAGGGTCCAAATAAACCTGGCAAAGTATACACTTGACTAAACAATGCAACAGGATATTTGAGACTTTTTCTTCCTGCATTTGAAATGTTTGCCAAGTCGCTGACTGATACAGTAGATATGGTAGTCCTCAAAGACTCAATATAGCCATAGTCAATCCTTGGACTTCTGAGTTGAGTAGTTTACCATTTAAAGTCTCACCATGATTTCCAGCATAGATTTTTTTATCGTTCTTTTTCAGGTTTCTGCCATCAGAAAAGTTGCTCTTCCCTCCAGTAACCCAGCTCAGGAGAGTCCTTAAGGCTTGTGGCAATATTTTTTTTGTTTTACCCTGTGGTGCCACTGGTATTTAGATATCTGTATTGCAGCAACCCATCAGACTTCCAAAGGCACGCCTTTCCAAGCACAACTTTCCTGAAAGCTGGCAATCCCATTTCACATGAGCACAGGAAGGCTGAGTTAATTGTGTCCTTCCTGATATGATTTCCTTCCTTCCTTCCTTTCCTTCCTTTCCTTCCTTCCTTCCTTCCTTCCTTCCTTCCTTCCTTCCTTCCTTCCTTCCTTCCTTCCTTCCTTCCTTCCTTCCT
>VWYI01042577.1:0-45993 GCA_013399455.1 Anthoscopus minutus | reverse complement strand
TCCTTCCTTCCTTCTTTCCTTCCTTTCCTTCCTTTCCTTCCTTTCCTTTCCTTCCTTTCCTTCCTTTCTTTCCTGCCTCCCTCCCTCTCATGCCACTCCCTTGATCCCTCCAGCTGGTAGTACTAGCCCCTGTCACATACTAACAATTCACACCACAGTTTACTGTGATGAAACAAAAAAACCCTCCAAACTACAACTCATTTTAGTCATAGTGATGCTGCCTAAATAATTAGACAGGGACCTAAAACAGTGGGCATGGTGAGGGCATAGCCTGCTCTTTGACTTTCCCAGTATCAGTATTTGTATCTAAATCCCTAACCTCAGGTGTCTGTCTCAATACAGAACCTCCTAGCAGCCTACTAATTGCCTTTTCCTAGAAAAAGGCTAGACCATGGCAGGGTACTTGGAACTAGATAATCTTTAAGGTCCCTGCCACCCCTAAACATTCTATGATTCTGTCCTAAAAATACCCATTCTCCATCGTAATCATCCCATTTTCCACCTACGCACTTATCAAATCCTCTAGACCTAATTGCTTTACCAGAACATGCATGTGACCCTGCTACAAGCTTATCAGCTGAGTTGAAAATATGAAGTGAAGCAAAACAGATGGAATTTCATAACCAATTACATACTACAGAGGGAACCATAGTGCGTAGGTTTCTCATTTTCAAACTGAAGTCAGTAGTCTTGTTAAGCCTCCTTGAAGCTCTGACAGATCCCCTATGTTTTCTACTGCAGGGAGATCCTGCATGTTCTGAGCATACTGAGATCCTGCTGCAGAACTAAGACCTTGCTCCAGAGACCTCTGATCAGTGCCTCACCTTCCACTGATCTAACTGCTTGACACATCTTGTCTGCAGTGAGTCTCTTTTGTTATTACTGAGCCATCACAGTCTGGTTTTCTGTGAGAGCCTGGTAGTGCCCTCTTATTTCACAGGTCAGTGAAAAAATGGAGTTATCTACTTGTGATAATTCTTAAACAGGTAGGAGATGTTAGGTTCATTATCAGTGTTATGGACTTTTAAAAGATTAATCCATGCTAAATAAGGTCAAGGAAATTATATGGCAGAAGGGCATAATTAATATGAAGAGGAACTGCCTTGCTCCAGGCTTTCACTCCTGTTGCATCTGAGCTTGTGGAAATCAAAGTTTATAGTACTCTTAAGTGAGCAGACCTCACCCAAGTGAATTACAACAGAATAAGATAACACATACAAAGTGAGAAGTAGGCTTAAAATATCAAGGGCTCGGGGATTTTTCAGTAAAGCACTCGGGTCTCTAAAAATCTTACCCACTAAATTAACTCAAATGGGCTTGTGCAGATTTTCCATGCAGATATAAATGCAGGGATGATGCAGCTTCTGTAAGAAGCTGCACAGACCATCACTTTTGACATCATTGCGAGTGAGTTGGAGAAGGGTCAAAGAGAAAGCTTGATCCTGTCAAGGGAACTCCCAGTGTGGAGCACACTGCACAAGGAGATGCTCAGATGCCACCAGCACAGGCTTCTCAAGTGAGACTGTGAGATCTTCAGCATCACACATAAGACTGAGATAAGAAAGATCTATTATCCTACCACAGGATTGAAGTATGTTGCACTGACAGGTGTCTCACTGAGGACATAAAAACAACTCACTAGTGTAGGTGAATGGAAAAGACGGAAAGTGACCTAGGATGGTCTTTTCAGACATATGTGCTCCCTTCTGAGGAGCTGGTCTTTGGCTCTGTTCACTTGCTCCACCAGAAGCCAGTGTGCAGCACAAGGGAAAACAAAGGCAATGAAAGGAGAGGCAATGAAAGATGGTGAGGTTAGGAAGGGATGGATCAACACTGCTCCCTTCTGAGCTGCACACCTCTATGTATAAATGAGAGGGAAAGACAAAGCACCACACTGCTTGCTGTGAAAGGTTACGGGGGTAAAAAGAAACACAGAGTTAATGTAAGAAAGATGTTTCTAGTTAGTACTGGTACAGCACTCAATTGAATGTGTGTCAATTCTCCTTCTTCCCCTGTGTGCTCAATATATATATTTAGATGTGAGCAGAGACGTTAATCTCAGATCCCAAATGCCACTTTGATAACTGCCAAGATTTGGGAGGGGCTGCTGTAGCAACAATAATGCAACGTTATGTTTTCTGTCCTGATGGACGATTGTATGTGAAGTGCTCCTGTCTCCAATATGCACAATATTTCAAACTTTCCTGCCAAAAATAAAAATGGAAAAAATCAAGAAAGCCTTGAGGCAACAATAACTTATTTGACATCAAGTTACATGGGTTTTACATGTTTATTTCCTCAAATATTCAATTAAAAGCTTACTTACCGCGGCAGATGTCATATCACATGGTGCATATGCTCCCTCTCCAATACAGAGCAGCTTTTTAGAAATTACTGCCAAAATGTTGTAAGAACTTTTATAATGGTTTCAGGATGAAGCATAAAATGTAATAAGCCACACATTTATGTGCGTATTTTATTGATCATTTAGTACTAGCTTTCTGTTTGGGAGTGGGGGCTTTTTGATAGGTTTTTCTGGGGGATGAAGGAATTGTTTCCATGAAGAGAAGGAGAAAGCTGTTGTATATTTGAAAAATAGGCATAGGTTTGCTGTGAAAAGACAAGTGGGGTGACCTGAGAGTGACAGGTTTCTTTTGGTCTGTTCTTGTTCCTGAGTGTGAAACACAAAAGGATATGTGGCTGCTAATAAGAATTACTTTAGTGAGTTACACTGTAAGGATTTTGCTTGTCTGACAAAGCATCTCTGAAAACTCTATTGCTGGCCATTTGGTGTAGCTATTATGTGGGTAAAACCAGGCTGTCTTCCAAAATCCTTGTCTGATTTCCATTCATAAATTAGTGCATGTGTTAACCAAACTTAGATTAAATATTAAATAGGTGTAATGCATCTACATGCATCTATCCAAACCCAGCATAGCCACCTGTTGTGCTTCACAGTGTAAGTCAGTAGTTGGTGACTTTCAAGAAAAAAGAGGTTTTCTGGTTGACAGAGTCATCCATACTGGAAATACTGCATACTTTGCCTGAGAATTTAAAATAAATTTAAAATCAAGCTTATGCTCATGGATGCTGCACTACCTACATAAGGGCCTAATCAGCTATGATGATCATTCCTTTGACTGGTACAAGTAAAGCAGCTCAGAGAAAATGCTAAACATCATGAGAGCAGAGCTGTGAAAATGAAGACTGAAGGTAACAACACTCATATTTGTTTGTGCCTGCTGAAGTCTTGTACAATCCCAAGGAAACAAGGTCCCTGGGAAGATACCACTGTCTTGCTCAGCAAAGGAGCGTCAGACCTAGGAAAGAGGGTGAGATTTTACAACATGGCCATAACATGTGCCAGCTGACACATTACACACAAGACTGGCTGAGGCAGTAGCATGGATCTGTCTTTGCTAGTGTTAGTGCCTGATCCAGTCTCTGTAAACAACACATGTCAGCATTGGATCAATACACTTGAAATGACAGCAACTTATGGATTTTGAGGAGGTTTCAGGACAAAAACCCCCCAAATTTCAAAAATGTATTCACTGCAGAGCAGATTCTGACTGTCACCTGAACATGTCACTTGGGTTTCTGCGGGCAGCCACAGAGGGCCTTTAACCCTAACTTCCCAATGCTTTCAGCCCAGGACGGGTAGTTTTTAAGATTTTGTTTCACTTCAGCATGGGCTTCTGATCCTCTTCCTTTGCCATAAGAAGGTAGGCAAGAAGCCCATGGCTGTGAGGCTCCCAAATAATCTCTTATCTCTTTTTCTGGAAGTGATTCTGAGCTGAAATTCCATGTTTGAAGCCTTCCTGCAAAATTTCTACAGTGCGCAGAGATGCCATGCACAAAAAATAAGACTGAGCAAACTCACTTATTTAGGATGAACACCACAATCTCTGTGTTAGGGGGTTACCCAAAATCTAGTAGTCCAACAGAGGAGAGGCTGCTGCAGCTCCGTGTCTCCAGGTCCTGCCAATAGAAAGGCTGAGTATGTATTCCCAAGGTGCACACAAAGACACATACACACTGTCATAGAATTATGGAATCATTTAAGTTGGAAAATACCTCTTATATCATCCAGTCCATCTATTAACTCATCACTGCCAAATCCACCATGAAACCATGCCCTTCAGAGCCCCATGCATATACATATATACAGAAATATGCAATATAGAAGTGGATTCCACGACTTGGTATGCATGTTTCACTGTGTGCTGTAGGCAGGTGTTACAATGAAAATTACCTTGTAAAGTAAGGATATATTTTGTAAAACACACAAGGTAGATTCATGCACCTTTTAGAGTAATTGGCCACATTAGGATCTGGAAAAGGTAAATAACTGCAAAAAGATGTCCTGTCATGTAATTTCAAATGAAATTTAAACTGACTATTTCATCTTCTAAGATAATGTAGTTTACAACTTGATTCATTTAGATTAGATGGGAAAATTCCATTAAGGTGTACAATTAGATGAATAAGGGCACTTGCAAGTAACGTTCATTTTGTAGAACTCAGCCTCTAAGAACATTTTACTTATCCCTGGTTTCACATAGTGATGAAACAAACCAAACGAAGCATTAAAGTTGAAGGTTACTTTGAGCATAAGGAAACAGACTGGAATTAAAGCACAAACAGCACATTTCACGTATATACCAATCCTAGTATTACGGATTGTTTTTTAATGCATTCCAAGCTTGCAACTACTATTCCTTGGAGACAATTGGCCCTTTGTCATTTTGATAGAGAAACATACAAAAGAGACATGGGAAGCCTTTTCCATCAGCCCACATTTCCCCATTAATTGTTCAACTGCTCCCTTCAGCAAGTTTTGAAAGACATTTTCTGGTTCAGTTTCACATGGATCCCACATTTCTCATTCCATTATTGACTTTTACACCACCACCTAAGGTGCTTCAGGGTTCTTCCATGACACTATGCTGTTTGTTTGGGGTTTTTTTCTCAGCCCACTTCTGCCACTACTGGAATTGTACAGGGTGTATTGCTCTAACCCACTGACATTCAGCCATAGTCCAGGACTGGCTGGTGGTCAAAACTTGTTCCTTACTGACCAGTGTCTTTAATTAAGAAGCTGGTGAGGTTAATGCCAGCAACCTTACAAGAAACTCTTGAGTGCTGACAGCAGTCGCATTAGCACGTTAAGTTTGGGAGTTGCTCTTCTGGCCTATCCATCTCCCTGGAATGCTGGGCTGGGATTCAAAATGTGCATTTCTGCCAAACTTTTTGAGGGATAAGAAGATTATACAGAATATGAGTCAGAAAAATAAAGCCTGTGAAAGAGTCCTGCTCCACAGATGCAGTTCTCCAGAGAGAATCCAACTTGCAGAGCAGAGATGGGAAGGAAAGAAAGTGCTGGAATTTAATTTCTTGCACAAGACTGAAAAGCCCCTTGGAAGACTTAATCCAACAGCAGAGCTTCCACAAAAATAAATGGTGATTTAGAGTCTCTATTGACAGCAAAAAGCATAGACCAAATATCAACAAGTGTGTGCTCCAAAAGCATGCTTTTTTTTATTGAGGAACTGAGAGTAGTGCCTGTAACAATAGCTATTTTCTCCTGGGTCTTTTGGGAAAGAACCCTGCCTACATTTCCCTTTCTTTTTCTGAAGGAATGACTACTTCAGGCTCTGTTCAAAGACACAGACTTAATATCTCTAGTCTTAGAAGAACACTGTGGTCTTATCTACTATGCACCTCAGCCCATTCCAGTCTCACATGGGAAAATTCCTGCTCACTCACAACTACAGAGTGAACTTAATGAATCTGGGAAAAAAATAAACAAATAGAGCTGAAATGTTGGTTTGTCAGGCATGAGGAGCCTGGGTGCTAGGTCACCTGTTATCACAAGTATTTGTGGAACCACAAAGATGGTTTCCATCTTCCATCCATACCCACATGGAAAGATGGGCCAGCAGCTGCTCAAAAGTACTCTGAGGTTGCTGAGAATTAATCCTTTGAGACACTAGACCCTGAATTCAAGGAGCAAATAGCATGCAGGATATTCCTCTTCGTACAATACTCTATCCAGTATCCAGCAATAAATTTGGATCCATGTTACGATATCTAAACTTGGGTTTTCACATCTTTCCAAGATACCACTACAGTTACTGGGAACTTAAAGGCTGTACAAACATACCTAAAACTCAATTGCTACACTTGATCAGCTGAATACCTGCAAAGCTAAATTAAATTTTAAAGTCTAAATCTGTAAGTTGAATCTCTCCCCACCGTGTCTGTGGCAAACAGTTGGAATTGTAGGGCAAGAAATGATTGTAGCAATAATCATACTGGCTCTACTTTGAACAATGAACTTGGTCATGGAAAAGCAAGCCTGAACATGTGTTCATACACTAATGAAAGAGGTGATTCCTGCCAAAAAATGATAAAACGAACAAACAATTCTTCCCTTGATTTGACAGGTCGGTTTTAAGGTCTTGTTACAAATACACTTTGTGATCTGGTTTATGCATTCATGCTCAGTGTGTGAATAACTAAGAAAGTGTTGCTACCAGCCATTCAGAATAGGAGACTGAATTGCATTCGAGTTTTTTGGGATTTGTTTTTAAACAGTCTGTCAAGGGGCATAATTTTCTGCACATGTCTCTTCTGGAGTATGTAATAGTTCTCTCCCTTTGAATTTACCTGTGACTGTCACTGCTCAATTTCAGCTTTTCTATTGAATATTGGGTCCTTCAGCTAAGCCCATATTGCAAACAGGATTGATAAGGAGGTTGATTTTTCCAGAAACTATACACAATTTTTTGAGGGGAAAAACACACTATAGACTTGTGGACTTGAGGCAGAAATGTGAACAGTGACCAAAAAAATATCACTGGTGAGAAATAATGGAAGTCAGGAATAATAGTTTAAGTAATTTAAAAACTAAATTCTAATAGAAGTGCCTAAATATATGCAATATATTCCAATACAGGACATATAGCTATGATATATTCTTGTACATTCTTAAAACTCCAGAGAGCTGATTTGTTTTACATGTGAAGCAATGACCTATTCCTGCTGGTTTCAACTGATTTTACTAATAAAAGTTTCTGAGGTGAATGTATCTGACACCAAAGCCAAGTCTTTACAGACTAGGATAATTAAATGAATAATTCAGTGTTTTAACTCAACTTGATCATAATATGATGGAGAAATTTAGACATAATATATGATATTGACTTAATTCTTGTAAACCAAACTAGGTGATCTAAGACATGACACCTCTGGGCCTGTGATATTGGCCTGTCATGGTACACAACCAAAGGGAAAATTTATTTTTTCCTAAAGATGCATCTTATGGAAAGCTTTTCTAGCTTATATGATTAATAATTGAAGAGGACCTGTCAAAGAATATTAAAAGAGCTATCTGGAACAACCTTGGAAAGTAGTTCAAGTGTGTGCAGTACCAGAAATTAAAATTTCTTGGTCCACTCAGATCTTGAAGTCAAATATTCATTTACTGGAGTCCACAGTGAAAAAAAGGTATTTCCAGAGTTTGACTCCTCTCAGCTGTTACACAGTAAGCTGCAGAATTGTCTCCTGTTTCTCTGCATTAGTTAAAGATGAAGCTGAGATCACTTGCATGCCCTAAAGTTCAGTTTTAGGCGGTCACAGCTAAATGAATTCTTCCCTTACAGTGTTCTGATTTGTGAGACATTCTCTTTGGGAGAAAAATGTTTCCAGGCACATACTGTAGGTAGATGGACTTACATATGAGACTGCACCACCCTATTCACTGATGCTGGTTAGATGAGCTTTGTCACAAGGTAGGTAAGACTCATGCCCTTTTTTGGTGTCTGAGACACAGGCTGGGAGTGCCTCTGCCAGAGCCCTGGCACATGGCACACAGCTGTCACACCTGTGAGCTCCCACCACACAGCACAGCTCTCAGGAGATGGAGAACATGCTCAAAACAGAATTGGGCATGAGCACAGCTAACGAGACAGCAATGTACCAGGCAGATCTTTTCTTCATGTTGTGTTTTGGGCCATGTAGATCAATTTGGAAGAATAACTATTGGCCCTCATGACAAATACCTGCAATATTTATGACCATATGAGTATGTTCAGAAATAACATTGCTCTGAGTCAAATACATTTTTTCCTTGGAAACATTCTATCAGAACCAACATATTGACACTTTGCTCCCTGAATAACACTGGTTTTGCAAAGGTATATGCTAGAGATTTACATCTGGGAGGAAAGAAAAGCCCTGGGAAACATAGCACAGGATCTTGGCTACATTGGAATCAATGGCAAAACTTCCACTGACTTCAGTCATTGCCGAGGAACTCATGCATGCAGCTGCTTAATCAACTGTGAGCATCTACAGTGTGATTTCTGAACTTGAGCAAAAGAGACTTCCAAGGGTTAACTGGTGCACGCCTTCACTAAATCCAGTGTCTTTCCTTCTGTTCTCCTTTAAAAATACTTTCCTTTTAGAGACACACACCACAAATTAAATTTGTTCTGCTGCTGTTCTTTGCAACACTGGAAGTGAATTACATGTACTGAGTGGATGATCCACTGTGTAGGAAGTACAAGACACCAGGGAATATTTATCTGTCATTCTGAAGTAAACAGATCTAAGAAGTAAAGACAAAGTGGCCAGAACAGGAAGTATGCACACTGACTGGATAACCCGAGCATTGTGGCTTTCAAATCTACCTGTTCTGTAACTGTTTTTGATTAATCTTGGATTTGCATTTATCTTGTTTGGTTTCTGCCCATTTGGGAAATTTTACAAACTGTTTTCAGATTCACTGAAATATAAAAAAAAGCATATCAATTAAAAACAAAGTGACACATGAAATAATACTGAAAGTTAAACATGAAGTAAATAGTCAAGTAAACAGCACAGCTCAGAGGGTTTAAATCAATACAAACTAAATATGTACATTTAGTCAGAGGAAACAAAAAATGATCAGTCGATCCACTCAAACCAATGCAAAAAAATTGAGTGTGACCTGGTGCATCACTAAGAAAAACTTGAAAGCCCATCCTTCTCCCTAGGAGAAGTTCCTATAAACTTCCCAGACACGGACACTTTAGGAGTGATTACCAACAGCTTCAGTTGATCTTTTTGCAATGTTTTAGAGATCAGTCTCCTCACTAAAGAGGGAGGTTGATAGATGCATCCAAGATTACTCATTTTCAGCTGTTTCTAGTTTAACTAACATGTAAAATGCTATGTACAACAGCCATGGTTTGGAGGCATTGTTTCTACATTCCTTTTTTAATTTTAGCAGCTATATTTCTTCCTCTTAATCCCTATACTAATCCTGTTTTGAGGCATGATTAATTATTTAACTTTGCCATTCTCTCAGGGAAATTATAGACTAAATTGCATGCATGTTATTAATACAAAGCACCATTTTGTTAGCTAATTTAGAACTTCACACCCACATCAAACAGGCAGATGTCTATAATCTATTATTTGTGATGCAGCTGAACCGCGCTGAGCGGACAGAGCCCACACTCCTGCTCTCCCTCCCTGCTGCGAGGGCAGCATCCTGCCGTCAGGTCCCCTCGGAAACCCAGTCCTGCACACACTGCTGCACCATCTTCCCAGTCTTCCACTTTCACAGCCTTCCTCCCTTAATGCCATGCTCAGTGGACACAGCTGGCTTCTCTTTTCTTTTTGGAAGTTTTTGTTTTAAATTCCTTTACTACTGCTTGATTGCCATTGGATACGCTCCGGCTCGGTTAATGCTTCTCAGTTTAACTGTGATCAGGATTTGCCCCCCCTCAATCAATGGTCAGAATTTCTCCCAGAAAGTGGGGGCAAGGTAAATTTAAACTCTCCTCCCAGCTGGTTTTGATTCTAACTTAGAAATGAGGATCCTATATTTATTTCAAAAGGTTACATGTTCCTTTTCTTCATTTTTGGCTCTCACAGTCATTTTGTATTGCAACAAACTTTATTTTTAAGCCTTGTGCAGTACAGTGTTGTTTCTCCTGTTTAATGTAGCAACACAAACCTGGCAAGTGACCTGAATTTCACAGATCAACTGCAACCACACAGGAGACCTGCAACTATAATGTTTTGTTTCCTCTCTTGATGTTCTAATTGCTGCCCATGATCCAACTGCTCCCCCATCTGACCCTGCATGCAATTTTCATCACTTATTCTTTGGAGGCTGTCTAGATGTGTGACATGTCTGCAATTCCTCTTGGTATAATGCATATTCAGCACCTGATCAACTGTGTGTCTCTGGGTGTGAGACAGTCTAAATGGAGTCATATCAAATGAATTATGTGATGTACAGGGTGTCTTCAAGTATGTCAGAAGCTTAGTGTGTACGCCAGATTCGAAAAGCAAAGCCCTACTCGCTGTTGAATATTTTGCATGGACCATCTGAGAAGTCAGATGTCTTAATAGAAGTTCTTTTTTTAAAGCAAGCAAGAATCTTTGGATAGGCTGAGTGGCTGGAATATTGGTACAAGCTTGTGAAACATGATGATGTTTTCCATTTGTCATGCATCTTTCTTGTGACAGTCCTTTTTCTAGCACTTTTCTTCAGACATCTCAATTCACTAAGTAATACGAAGAGTGAGGGAGAGTGTAGGGGATGCTGCTGAGATTTTTGCCAATACTTCTACAATTCTGCACATGTTTATTGTACTCTGCATCCCCCAGACACTTTCTCCCAGGGCCAGAGCAGTCTGCTACCCACAAAGCTTGTGAGCACAAGCTTGTTGAAACACATTACATTTCTCCTTTCATTTCTTGTCGTTTTCATTAACTGGAGGACCAGATAATTCTGGATGAGAGCTTTTATTTTCATTAAAAGTTAAAGATCACCCCATGAGTATGGATCAGCCTTGTGGTAAGTCTTAAAACTCTTTATTTACTCATGTTTCATGCACAGTATATTCCTTATATCCCATATTCCTTCTCTTTCAGAAACAGCAAACTTACATGCACCAAAAACTCAAGTTTTAACAATATATTTCATATACATCTATATGTTACTAAATGCATGTGTGACCTGGAAATCCTGCTGCACATTTAACTTTTAGAATAAAGGAAACTAATATGGTTTGGGGGCAGCGGGGGGCGGGTGTTGTCTATTTCTAATTTGTAAGAGGATTCTTTTTTATAACAGGAGAACAACAAAGAGCGACTGGTTCAAGAGGGCGAGAGTGGTCTGGGACATCTTTCTTCAAGACCAGCAAAGGAAGAGAGGGGATCCCCAGATGCATTTTGTCTAATTTGTCCTCAAACCCAGTCAGACAATCCTTCATGGTGGGGGAAGATCTCGAATCTTCTGGCTCTCAGAGGCAGCATCTTCCTTTCTAGATCTGCCTGACAGACTCCCAGCATGGAAAATTGAAGATCTCTTCTTTTCTCAACTCCTTTATCTGATGCTGCCAGCATGGTTGGCCTAGAAGCCATCTATGGCTGCCACCCTGCTTGGTGGAGCCCATGTCCAAGGACAAGACGCTGTGAAGATTTATGGATGCTCCAGCAAAGGGCTGGAGAGACCTAAATGAACCAGATGTTGGGCCATGCCTTTTCAAATTTAGATGCTCATGTTCATTTCCACCAACTGAATATTCATAGGAGTTAGTTGGTAAAATGTTTTCACTTACCCTGCCCTCCTATGTATCACAATTTTATTTATGCCCTCTCTCATTCTAATATGGGAAGATATGCTGCAACTAACTGGGAAAAGACAATACTGACCTGAATGAATTTTCCATGAGTTCTACAGCTGGCCATATCTTGACCTGAAATGAGAAAGCCATAGAGGACCAACCAGTCTCTTTTCCCAAAGTCTGCTATTGCACTGCTACCAGCAGACAGAGCCCTAAAATCACATCTTTGCTTGAGGGGCATGCTTTCAAGGCACGCAGATGTCCACCGATAGAACCTTGAGCTGAAACAGGCAAATGCAGCTGCCATCAGTGGCAAATCCAGTTATCATTAATGTTAACATAGAAGAAAATTAGTGGAGCAGCACATCTGGATATGTAGAAGAAAAGCATCAGGACTAAGGAAGTGAAATTGTATTCTCAGGAATGAATTATTCACTACATGTGTACAACCAGCAGGAAGAGAACCACAGGCTGAGGAAAATATGTTCAAACTTACCAACAAAAATAAATACATGAAAGTATGATGTGAGCTTCAGCTACATTTCCTAGGCAAAAGCTCCACATGGGGGCCTGAAATCCAACTATATTTGCATTTTGACATATTATCACCAGAAAAGACACAGCAATGCAGCCCCTGAGGCAAGGGAATTCAACAGTGCCAGGCCATCTGGGCTGTTTTCTTATGGGTGGAAAATTTCTCGGCTCCCAAATGTCCTACAGCATTGTATAGAGGAAAGTAAAGAGGGCAAATGCGGGATGCCCTGCCTTAGAAGCAATAAAGCTATTGCAAGGAATCACCCAGGCTGCACTCAGTGGAGATGTTTTTGCACTGTCTCTCTGAACCCAAGTCGTCCGCTTGCTTACTCTTCCCAGTCTTGATGAGCTCACTATTACCTCCTGTGACTCTTCACAAATCTGTTTCACTTCCTCTCCCCTTTTCTCTGTGAGCAGATCCCCTCTCTTTGATTTGCCATTACCCCTTATTCCAGGCACATCACTCCTACACACTCACAGGCACAGACACATACACACATGTACACAGATAGAGAAGTCTGAGGAGATATGATGAATTAGTCTTCTTCAAGGCTGTAAAGCATGGAATAAATGGGAGCTAAAGCTCCATGGGTCTAGTTTGATGAAGTAATTGAGGGCTGCATGTTATTTGCTTTTGAATTACTGTGCTGCTCACAGAAGTTTCAGAATTCGGGGGGGGAAGGAAAAGTGCTTTGAAATGCTGTCATGGGAATGCCCACTTTGAAGCTATGCTAGGAAGCCCATCCTGGAGTGTTTATGCTCCTGGGAAAATTCAGCCCAGATGTGACAGCAGAAACAATGATGCTTGAGCCATAGTTACAAGGCCTTGCCATGAGGGAGCACTACATAAGTGGGAATGAATGGAACCAAAGTACATTTCAATCAATGAAACGATGCTGATATGCTTTGAATCAAACAAAGAAACTTGGGTCTCTACTGATGCCTTCAAGGATGGCCCTGGGGCAATGCTGTTCCAGGAGAACAGAAGAGACTCACTTGATTCTCTATGGCATCTGTTACAAGACTGATGTCTGAGTCTGAACAAATACATGCCTGACTCTGAAGTTTAGGCATGGCCCATGGGTGCATGAAATTTTCTAGGCATACGTAAGCTTTTGGAACTAAACTGAAACTGGTCTTCAGAATTACTTTTTGCTTATATACAACATACATATGTGCATACATACAATTATTTTAAGAAATTTGAATCATATATTTTTATAATCAAGCCTAATGGCAAAAGTACAAAGCTAATTATTCGATTTGACAATAAATGGTAGGTGCTTGGTAAATGCAGAAGTGGCAGATGTAAAAGCATTCTCTTATTTTTACTTCATTAAAGAAAAGTGAACAGTATGTGAACTGGTGTGCCATGCAAGTGGCAGCTCACCAAGGACAGGAGGGAACTGACAACCCCGTGCTCTTTGCTGGCTCACTGAAGGTCAGAACACAGCATAAGGCAAATTTCAGCCAGGCTTTGAAGAGGCTGTCATTAAGGAGGTTTCTATTTCCACAAACGAAGGCCACTGCTGTACTTAGAGGGAGCAGCTGCAAGGCAAGTGGTGGGAAGGCTAGACTCAGATGTTTTAAGTCAGCTATTATTCATGGATAAATAAGAGGAAAAGTGACTTTACAGATTTACCAGCACCCAGTGCTGGTGGTCAGCAAGTTCATGTCAAGCTGTTAAACAGGCCATCCTGAATGGGATTGTGATTAGCTTCCCTTCACACTGTAAGCCTGCAATTTAAAAGCAGGTCTTTCAGCTACAGGATTCTGCCTGGCCTGAAGCATGGTGGCCCACAGACAACCTCAGCAATCTCAAACCATCTGGCTACTTTGATTTTAATGCTACTAAAGATGTCTCTATCATCTCAATAGCAGCTTAGTCAGCCATTTCTATCCTTACTTTAATTTTTACCTACAAGGTTCTACAATAAAGACCAGCCAGCTGAAGAAACCATTTCAAAACCCAACGATTATGACTGCCTTTGTTTTACACATCTAGTGGACATAAATTCTTGTCATTTTGTTTTATGTGAATGGCAAGATTTATTAGATCAGACAGGTCATTAAGTAATTTTTTTTCTTTAATAATGTCTGTGATTCAGTGAACTCAAATTTATGCTGTTATAGTGTGCTAACAGCTATTTTTTGGCTAGGAAAGCTAGCGATAAATCTGAATTTAATAAACTGACAATAGATCTAAATGTGAAAGAGATTGAAGACACTAATTTTTCCAGTTTTATTTAAAAGCAGTGAATCCTTGCATAACTGCAAGACTAATCTCAAACTGAAAGCATATTCTCTAAAAAACTATCTCATTGATCACAACATGCAATTCTGCTCAATGTGAAGATTTTTTAAAAGCCATCTAACTATTGCCCTGGTTGCCAGTGGCAGTGTGCTCTTGTCACCTGCCAAAAAAGAAAAGAATTTGGGAACACAACTCTGTACATGAATAAGTGCGCGCGCGCACGCGCACACACACACACACACACACACACACCCCGCTCTGTACTCCCTGCTCTTCCTGCCACCCCCTTTCTCTGCATTTACACAAACACAGAAAGAAGTCTTGCAGCACAGTGTGGAACAGGTTGTCCAGCTAAGTTGTGGAATCTACATCCTTCAAGATTTTGAAACCCCAGTAGGACATGGACCTGATCAACTTTGCCTTGCTCAGAGTTCAGCCTGCCTTAGAGAGAGAGGATGGACTTGTGTCCAGCAGAGGTCACATCCAACTTAAATTATTCAACAATTTCATGAGCTCATCAACTTTCTGGTTTGTTCCATATTCAGGAAAAATTTCAATAGCTCCACGCACATACCCACAGCTTTTCCACATAGGGAAAATCTCTGGCAAAGCTACAAAGGATGTGTCTGGGAACACAGTCTGTGTGCAGCACTGACTGGACAGGTCTCAACATGCTCAAGGAAAATGAAGCAGCAGCAAAGCCACAGGGCACAGCTTCACCACAAAAATGTTCACACACAGGTCATGCTGTTCCTCACTCTGATAGTCTCAGCACACTGGGCAGTTCATCCCATCCTGTCTTGTCTTTAAAGGACTTGACAGAGGTATTATGTGATAGGCATGCATGCTGCATATGGGAATCACTCACAACTAGGAGTTTTAATGATGTTCTAATTTCTGAAATCCTCTCCAGCTCCATACCTGTCATGGATACTCGAGCTGTCTCCCAGCCCAGTCTTAAATAGATCTTTAAGATCTACTTAGCTAAATTAAATGCTTTATATACACCAAAGGACTGTGTGTAACTCAAAAGCTTAGGTGGGTAGACTACCTATGTAAGCTTCTTTTACTGAAGTCTGCCATCTTTCACAATGTTTCATCTTCCACTGACATGACTTTGAAAGGAAAGGGCATGTGCTGAACTTTCTCCAGAGCATTGTAAAACAAATGCACCAGAACAAAAACCAAGACACCAATCTTTTCCTATACGTCTGGCCTAGATCAGATTCCTGTGCAACAAGGGTCAAGGAAGCAGAACTGCAGTCGAAGGGGAACTGTCTTGTATGTATGATGGGGCAAAAGATGAGGTAGTAATTACTACAAAGCAGACAAACCCTCAGCCTTTCTCGAGACAATCACAAGGGTGGGAATGTCACCTTTCGATATCTGAGCTCAGTGCTTGAATTTTCTTTTCACAGCTTTCCACTTTCAAGAAGAACCCCAGTGAATCACACTGTTTGGCTATAAAAAGGGAAACTAAAATAAATGTCAAATGTCACAGTGGCTTTTTCATGTTATCTCTCTGTTCAGACAGGAAATAGGAGTACATCCTACTCATGGCACAGATAGGGGAGACAGCTGCCTCCAGAGTCTCTTTATCAGAGGGGACTGCCCCTTTCAGAGAACCACAGGGTTGGTTTCTTTTGTTTTCTCCACACAGTTTTGATTCTGGCCTCTATTCTGCCAATCTAACTCACACTCTGGGGCACAATGTTTTCGGGTGTCCTGTCTGTGAAAATTTGTTCTCATTTCCATTTCAATCTATATTTTGAACCATATTCATCTACCCTGAAATCATAGGGAGTGGCTGAGATAAAAAAAAATATTTTATTTTACATTTGAAAGCTGGGCTGTCATCTCCTTTAATGTAGTGGGTTAAGAACTGGTTGAAATCCATGTCACATGGGTAAAATGGCTCAGAATGCATTAATACCTGAAGTGAAGGAATTAAATAGCCTCCCTCAAGCTAGGCTCAGACTTCTTCCTAGGAAAGGTCAGTTGACAGGTCTTGCAGCCACATACTCACACCACTCAGAATGAGCATTGCTGCAGATCCTCCATGAATGTTTCTTGCCCCATCTACATGACAGGCAGGTGTCTCCAGGTGTCTCACACGTCTCAAAGGGGAGACAGCCTTTCAGCAGCTCTCTGGCCAAATCCTTTCATTCTAATCTCAAATACATTCCCACTTGGTAAGGTTCAGAAGCTGTATGCAGTCCAAACACTGAAGTACCTGGCAACTATAGCATATATGTGTCATACTCTGTGTGTTAATAAGGGCTGCACAGAGCTGGAGCAGACTGTGGAGACAGCTGCAGGATCACCTTCTCACAAGTACAACTGTCAGGTAAGAAACTATCAACCAGCCTCAGACAGGCAAAGTTTCTTTTTCTCTTCAGGAAGATTGACAGTCCAAATCATGTTCACTTTAGAGACTATCATCAATAACATGGAGATAGCAGCTAGCCACTAGACAAATGGTGTCTTGAGCAGATCCCCTCCTTGCTTTTGGCCTATAATGCTGAGGTTGAATTTCTCACGCTCCTACAGATAGGAAAGTAGTGTTTGCAGCCCAATTAGCCTGTAATGGCTCTTCAAGCATTTGTTGATGATAGTAATCTGGGCTTGAAGTCTTGGCATGTAAGGGATGCTTGCGATTGATTGTAGCTCACGTTGTCTTGCACTGGCTGAAGGCATGTAGAAAGGACAAAGGTCACTTAGTGCTATCACAAACTAAGGCCTCTGACATAAGGCATCTCTCAGATATGTGCCCTGTTGCCCATGTGCTGAGCTTTGTTAGTGAGATTGTGCCAAAGATCAGGCTAGAGAACTATCAGCTTTCTGAAAGAACAGCATTATAACACCACAGACAAAGCACTCTTATGTGCTTTGTGCTGTGCAAACTGAGAGCAAGTGGTAAATGTGTCAGTTTAGGAGTGTTTTGGACCCAAGAAGCAATGGAATGTCCTTTATATCTTTCGAAATGAGAGTCTGTTTGGATTAAAATGATCTCCATGTAAGCAAAAAAAAAAAAGCAGCCTTACTATTTCAAAGCTGGCAGGGCTTCTTACACAGGCCTCTTTATTCAAACAGTGTAGGGGAAGAGGAATAGGGGACTTTTTTGTTTAAGGCAAATGACGTGGTGTGTGTTTCTAACATAAAGAGCAAGACAAAAAATGAACTCTGACTGAGGCAAAAGATTTAGAAAAAAAAGGAAGGTATGAATGTAGGAAGCTGTCTGAACACAAAGGCAAGGAAAATGAACACTTTTAGTCATTGACAGAACACACATTTTTATGAGTGTTAACAGAAATTTGGTGTGATGATTCTGATAATGGCATCTTAGCCAGTACAGCTGGTCTACAGGCAGAAAGAGAAGCAGCTGTGTGAACAGTGGGATCTAAGAGAAGTCTTTAAAGCATGTTTTAAGAAGTTTCAGGCATTTGGGGAAGACCTGAGATTGACAATCTAGTAGGGTTGAAAACCACAGTTGATAATGAGTAGGAAATTCTGGCTGAAGCAAATCTATATGTCAACTAAAAATAACTACAGCCAGACATCCTACCAAATCCCAGAAGCTCAGGAAAGCACTGAGGAGTGGTCAGTCTAACCCAGGTTCCTTTTTTCCAAAAGCTGGAAAAGCCCAATGCTGGACAGGACACTGTAGAAAAGGTTGCTATGTACAATTTTGCCACAAAGATGATTGAAACAAAACATACCATTAAGATAAAATGAATAAATATAACATTACCTCAGGTTTAATTGTCATATACCCCTGCTAAGAAATCTCAGTTAGCCTTTTTATTCTACGCCATTTTCATTCTCCTTGCAAAGAAAATGCTACCCTATGGCTATACAAGTACCAGAATAATCTTCACAGTGCTTTCCTTTTCTCTGCAGATGTAATTCACTCCGCTTTCTAGGTTTTTTTGTTTCTCTCCAAGAACTCTACTTACAAACTCAAAAAGTCACCTGCCTTCTCTGTTTAAACCCTTTTCTTTGATTTCTGTTCCACTCACCCTTCAGTCTGCTGGTCTTCCCACTTCTCATCTCCCTCAGTAACACAAACCCAGAGTCCACCTTGGGCTTACTCTGTCTCATCTCTGATGACATTGGACCTATCCTGGCTGCCTGGCTATACCCACATTGCTCTTAGCTGCCCTCACAAGTCTCTCTTTCTATAATCTCTCATGGTAACACATACAGCCTCGATGCTTCTCAGTTTTTACGTCTCTGTCTCTGACAGTCTGTTCCATGACTGTACCATTTCTAACCCTACTGCAGACAACCAAACAATTCTCTTCTCATCTCCCAGCCCTAAAAGAGATGTGCTTTATCCGCTGTCACTGCCAATAAAACCACCTTCTTGTTAAGATGCCTCTCCTTCTCTGATACTCCCTTTCTCTATCTCTTTCTTCTTTTCCTTCTCATTTCCACTCTTTTGAACAACCCTGTATCCAAGCCCTTTCTCTGCTCCGACACTGCTCGCAGCCACAACTCTCCTCAGATTGTTTCCTGAGGAATTTTTGAGTTTTTCAGCCTCTTTCCACTCTCACTCATCCTTGGATGTGGATACCTGTGTGCTGATACAAAGACCATCCTATAGGTGTTGATTTCTTTGCACTTGTGTCTTCCTGTTGTCTGCATCCATGCCTCAAACCTAAGAGGCCACTCCTCAAACTATGTTATCTCTTTGTTCCCCCTGTTGTTAAATTCCAGCTGTGACCAAGTCTCTTTTAGCATTATCCATGGCTCTCAGATACAACTCTTCACCTGGGGTCTTCCAGTCCCTCAGCATTTGCACTCAACCTTTTGTGCTTTCCCCCTGCAGACAGCTTTGCTGATGCTCTCTTGCTGCTGTGATTCTTTCCCCTCTTTTTCCCACTGCAAGTATTTTACTGGCACTGGCTCAACTGCAACAACTGTTCCTCCAAGAGCAGGCTGACAACTGCCACTATGAGTTTGTTCTCTCCTTTTTCCATTCACCCGTTTCATGCAGCACTTAGCACAGTGGGCTTCTGGCCCACCAGCGAGGCATCTTAAGCACTGCACTGAATGCAAATATAATCACATGGCTCTAGAAGTTGTTCCTGCCATTCATATGAATAGCTAACTGCTTTTTATTAATTAACTTTTGACCACTGTGAAGTTTTGTGGCAATCTTTATGATGTCTAGGACCAGCCCTCTCCTTCAGGAATGGCTGAATAATAGCACCAGCTGGATGTATCATAATTATCACAGCCTCAGAGCTGTGGAAATGTAAGACTTCTGGTGGGTGGAAGCCATTGCCTCTTTCTTTTCCTGTGTGCCTGGGCTTATCAGAGGATGTCATTCAAGGTTAAAAAGCTTAGCATCCCAGCTGATCATGCCTTTCCCCCTGGAAAAAACATGTGATGGATACAACCACAAAGGCTTGTATTTCAGCTGTGCAGTCTGTTCAGGCTTGTCCATCTTTACCTTCCCCGTGGTGTCCCAAAACCAACATGTGACCCTGTGCACATGAGGCATTAATATCTGGATTCCATTTTAGTGACACTGAGAGCATCAGATCATTGTTGTGGGCCGCTCGCTCAGAAAGCTGGAAGCAAATGAACAGAAACACAGCAATACTGCTTGCTTTACACCTCAAAGAGGGAGATTAACCTTGGTTTTCCCATTTTTCCCTTTTTACTGCTAAAATTGTTAGGGGACATTGACTTTAGTCACATTTGAGAACTCCCTGTCCTACAGTTGCCCATTCCCCTTTCCCTTCCTGTCAGTGATGCATTCACAGTATGTTATGGAAAAGGTTGAATATATTTTTCTTGTTCCTAGATGCAAACACACGGAATTTCCATCCTATGTCTTCCTCTCTACTTATAAAAAGATGTCTCTAAACATTTTGTATTAAAGAACACCCAAGTCTTCTGCAGGGCTGCTCTCAAGGAGCTCTTCTCTCAGGCTGTGCTCATGTCTAGGATTGCCCCAACACAGGCAGAGCACCTTGCACTTGAACTTAATGTTTTGAGCAAAACCAGTGTATTATAATTCCCAGTGAAAATTCTCTAGTAAGTATATGGTTGGAAAGACTGCCTCATCCTCCATTTGAGGATATAGTTATGCCTCAGTTTATCCAAATTTGGGATTGAGGCCTCACATACTCCACAGCCAACTTGACTGTAATTGTACTGGCAAAGTTCCCAGGTTCCGCAACAATCTGGTGGAGGCAAAAGCCAATTCTGCCACTGCTTCTTTTCTGCTGTAACAAAGGATATGTTTAATTAAATAAATATCAAGATTAACAACAAGGACAGTGCAATGGTACCTCCATTACTCCCTCAAATATCCATCTTCCTTTATTTAGCAGCCTCGGGTTTCAGAATATCCTCTTAGGGGTTCTTTAGATCAGTGGCTTTTGCCTGCATTGTGACATCTGTAGGAAACACTCTCCCCCAAGCAAAATCAACAGGATACTTTACGAAAGTTTAAAAAGTTTAAAATTATGATAAAGCGCTTATAACAAAAACTGGTCTAATGATGTGTCCTCATTCCAAGGTTTAAGTATGAGCTCTCTACGCTGCCTCTCCTTACTTGCCGACTATTTGCATAATATTGCCTCCACTAATAGAATATATCAGTGTTCTCCTGTTTACATATCTCCCGTATATTTCTCCTTTCTTACCACATTACTGTAGTGCTTAAAAATATATAAACAAACCCAGATTTTTGTTAGATAGATACAATGATTTTTTGATATAAGGTGAAAAACCACCCTAGAACTGTGAGCTAATTTCTGACCTTCTGAATGCAGGGCACAGCCTCAGCTCTGCTGATTGTTAAAAATGCAGATAATTTTAATGTAAATTCCTTGGGCAAAGTAACTAAATGGGCTGCAGTACTCCTGTGCCTGGGCTGACCTTATGACTAAAACACTGCCAAAATTTTACACATATTCCTGTGGTCTGTTCCCCAGACAATGAAATCCAAGCTGCCAGATTTTTCATTAATTAGTTCTTCGGTGGATGGTAGAAAAGCAAGAAGAATATAAGCTCAGATGCGTTTGTTTACTTAACATCTGCTGCCCCTTAACCTCAAGTTCCACATTTCTCTAGCAAATAACATTTCCTCCATTATCTCATAACTATCATGCGTCCTGGCTAACTCCATAGCTGTTGTTCATGTTCCTGGGGAAGGAAGGAGGGAAGAGAAGGGAGAACCTCCAGGATATGTCAAAAAAAAAAAAGAAAAAAAATAAGGAAAGGAAAAAAAAAACAAACCTGGGAGGGTGTTGGGGTGAGAACTGTGTTATGATAAAGATGATAAAGAGATGATAAAGAGAGAATGATAAAGAGAAATGTATTAAAAAATTATTTTTAAAAGGTATTAGAGAAAAAGTATTGCCAAAAGCATTAAAAAGATTTTTAAAGTGTCTTTTAGAAAAAGTATGACAACCTCCCGAAACTCAAAGGAGAGGCTCCACTCCGCTGTAGCACGGAGCGGGCAGGAGAACACGCGGGGGCTGTCCGGGGACACGGCTGTCAGCGAGCACAGCGAGCCGCGGGCACCCTCTGCTGCCACCGCAGCCTCCACCTGCTACTGCTGCGCCCTCCAGAAAGCTCCTTTCCGCAGCCCTTCCAGAGCTGGGAGCGTCCCACCCCTTCCTACCAACCACAGCCTTCTGCCCTATAACCTGTTCTCATGAGGTGTGCACAGACCTCGCTCTGGAATTTCCAGTTCCCTGTCCGCATAGACACCACAGACCTGATCACAAGCACACACTCCTTCCTCTGACTAGGGGATGGTGCTGTGCAGGGTCAGGAGTTGGACTCTATGATCCCTGTCGGTCCCTTCCAGCTCTGCATATTCTGTGATTCTGCAAAAAACCATCCTGAAGCCTCCCCATTTTGCAATTGTTAAAGACAAAAAATTCCCAAAGGTTGCTGTACATCTTATCATCCCTGTTCTGTGTCCAGCCACCACATGATCACACATGCCCTTCAGCCAAAGCTCCTGGAATAGGACCTTGCCCTCAGGGGATCACCTGCAGGTGCTGAAAACAACTGGTAGGTGTGCAGGCAGATCAGGTGAGAGATGCTGACACAGGAAGATTCACATATCCTGATGTATACCGTGTACTTTTAATTAGGTTCAGTAGGCAATGTACCACTAACACACACACAGACCTTATGCTGATCTAGTTGCAGATGTCCCCGCTAATTGCAAGTCATGTTAGACTAAGATGACCTTTAGGGGTCACTTCCAACCCAAACCATTCCATGACTCTATAAATGAAGAGTGATAAAAATTTGAGCTCACCCTCAAGCTGTCTGAATTGGTCTGGCACAAGGCTCTACACAGGTATTGACCACCAAAACCAGTACTGCTGCTCATTTAGGCTAGGAAATGCATGTTGTGAACTCTCCCTGTTATCTTCTCTGCTGTCCAGTAGTTTTCCTTCTTCCTGGGTATCACCCTTCTTCCAGGCTTTGCAGGCCTTTTTTTCCTTGCACTAATTTTCCCTCTTATGTATATGTCTTCCTTTTCTGACACAGGAAGTTTATGGTGGAAGGCTGAAGGAGGAGAAAGCAATTCTCAAGAATCAAGTGCACAACATGGGGAATAACAAAAGGGGCTAAAAGGTGGCTGTCCTGGGAAGCACAGGTTGAAATGAAGAATTTCTCTAGTGGTTCCTAAGGATTGTTTCCTTCAAGCTGTCTGATGTCATGGAAGCCAGGGAATGAGCAACCCAGCTCATGTAAGTCTTTTTTTTCTGGGCAAAACATTATGTACTTGCTTAACAGCCCATAAAGTAAACACAAACGCCTAAGCCCAAAAATGTCATTTCAGCTAGGAGCATCTGTATCAACATCATGGTGACTTTGCTTGCCTCCTGTTACTGTGTCCTTGAGGTATATACATATATTATTTTTTATTCATCTTTACGAGTTTGGACAAGCACTGTACCCGATGCTCAAAAGTCACTCTAGCTCCAACTCTACAACACAAAGGGTATGTGAGATCAAACAAGGTAAATTCTGAGCTTGTAACAATTAATTTTTTAGCTTTATTCAAAAGTAGAATAAGCAACATTAATTTGGAAAAGCTAGTTACCATGTAATAATACCCCGGGCCCAGAATTGCTGAATAATTTAGAGTAAACTTTGCATCCAGTGCCATGAATTACACTCTAAAAAGAAGTATATACACTCAAATCAGTTAGTTCAGCTTGAAGCAAGTTCTGATTCAGGATTTATGCCTGTGTTTAAATCATCTTCCCTCAGTCTGCATTTCCATCTCCAGTGAGAAATACCAATCTGCCTCAAGCCACACAGCTAAGCCTTAGCTGTGCATTCCAGTCCGAGACTCATGTTTCCTGTATGATGTGCATGTGTCTCCTCCACACACATCGGTCCTGCTCAAATAATACTGCAACCCTGACTGACCTTTCAATATTAATGACAACACACTCTAGAAAGCACTAGGAGAGAGGTTTTCAAAGCAGCTGGAGGCAATAGATAGGTATCTTGTGGGATATGTGACTAAACAGGTATATTGGCTGACTCCCACTGCTTTCATGAAATCAGTAGGAGTTGAGTACCTAACTTCTTCAGTCATGTTTGGAAATTTTGCCACAAACATCTGTGAAAAATTTTGGGACATTTGCCCTTACTTACAGATGATGTCTGCCCAGGCATACATTAAAACAAACAAAATAAAAAATCTTCCCAAAACTGGTTAGTGCCTACCTAATACCTAGTGCATGAGAGTGCTCCAAAGAGCTGGGTAGCTCTAGGCAAGACATACTGAACCAGCTTTAGCTTTGGTTCCATATGCTTTGTATCCTGGATTCAGACCTAGCAGAAACTTTAGTGAAGCCTGATCATCCTCAAAGCACCTACATTCAAATAGGAACAAGAATGTAAAGCTGGAGTGATGAGTGGAGAGCACCTGCATTTGGAACAGCTGCTTCATGTAATTGGCTCCCAAAAGAAAACACATCTCCACAACTTGCTCCCCCCACCCCCGGTAACGTGGAGCATCTCTACCAGGTAGCCTGCAACCTGCAGCTACATTCCAGAGGCCTCACACCTGGGACTGCTAACAAACTGTGGGCTGTGACCTGGTCAGCATCATTTTGCCTGCCACTCCACAGGCACAGAAGGTGGACTACTCTTCACTGCCAACCTCTTGAACAAAGATTTTTACCTCTGCCACCACAGATAGATAAATAAAGACTTGCAACAAGTGCCATTTTCAGTAAAGTCAGCTCTAGTTTGAGAAGTATTTATTCATATATGCGTGGCTGTCTTCGTGGCTAAAGTTTCATTTACGTTAAATGTTATATTAAACATTTCAGATGGTTTTTTTTCAAATGTTGTATTAAACATTTCAAATGTTATATTAAACATCTCTTAATTTCAGTCTGCTGTAGAAATCACAGTTCACCACTGGACTCATCACTAGCATGTGAAAAATATTTTGGGAGGTCACATCACACAGGTCTCCCCACAAATCAATGTACTGAAAAAAAAATAAAGCACCATGTATATTGCTTATCCCTTATACACAGATCTAGATTAATCCAATTTGACCTTTGATTCATTTTAGCCACATGGTCAAAATGATCCATGTTAATCTGTCCAAAATTGTCCGTCCTTCTGTGCCAAGCTCACACTTGCATTCAGAACCAGACACACATACCAGCACTGATCCTCATCTTCTGGTCACCCTGAGCCAAGCCTCCACCTCCAGCAGTATTTGCATTCAGGCTGGAAGAGAAGGCATCACCCTGGTGAGGAGCTTGTTGTGAAGGCCCACATTTACAACCCTGTCACCAGACTAAATCAAATGGTATGCGGTCCGTAACGCTGTCAGGAAGGTAGGGAATGCCGTTCTGCATCTGATTAAGAATGATATATTCAGTCAAGTCACATAATAATGTTGTTTTAAGACTAAAATGAAAAACTACTGGAAAATGCAATAATCTTTTCTTTCAAATGGTGAAGAGGATATGCAAATACACCAGAGTATAAAAACCTAGCAATCTGTAGGATACAGGATCCTGGGATCGGGACTGGGATGCTTTACAGCCTGTGTGCTCTGCTTTTTGCCTCCTATTTGTTGTTTATGCTTAGGAATAGAGCTGTGTGGGATGGGATATTTAGGAATTGTCACCACAAGAATGACATATGGGTGCTGCCTGGCTCGTGGCATCTTTATGATGGTGTGACTTCTAATCCAGACATATGCAGATTAGCAGTGGATTCAGTCATGCTGAAAGCATCCAGGGCTTCCTTTTAAGCACCAATCCCTTTCTGACTGGCAGCGATGTGACTGTCAGCTACTGTTTCCTGATGTCTCCCTCACATGACTGCTGAGAGCCGTGATACACCGTGCTCGGGTGGCTATCTCATTTCCAATCAGTGTACTGTGGCAGCAGACAGTAACGGGGGTTTCTGTTCCTGGATGGGTGCCACAGTGTACTTGGAGACATTTGCTGCTTGCATGTGAGTTTTGGAATCCCCTTTCACAATCAGGAGGTCTATGGAAAAAGAAATCCCTACCACAGCATGAATATAATACTGGCTCTGTGTGATGCCAAAGCATTAATCTCCTTCAGCCTTAAGGCCGTGTGCCTATGGATTCCAAATGTCCCAGTTCACTCAGCACATTTCTCTCGACCTGATGCGTGATTTTTTGATGATTATAACATCACATGATAGCCTGCTATGGTGGCTTTGAGTTATGAAACTGAAGGTTCACAGTAGTAGAAAAATTCAGGTAATTTTTTTAAACCATGCATTGGAGAATGGAGGAGCCATTATTATGGGCTGCGAACCTGATTGTACAGTAGCTTCTAAATTTGGGAATGAGTAGCCTTTGCCTACAATGACCCTCAAGTTCAAATAAAAATCTCTGAGTTTGATTTTCATTGAAAGCCTACGGATCTCCATCTGTACCTGTCACTGGCAGTAGAGCCTCCAGCCCCACTTAATTCATGCCAGGACTCCACTTAAAATGTTTATAAATGAGGAATAGGTGACTAAATGCTATGTTGAGAGGCACAACAGAAATGTTTTTGACAGACAGTACAAGGGCAAATGGTAGTAGGAGAAGGGGAATGGCTTTAAATTGACAGAGGGTAGGTTTAGATTAGATCTTAGGAAGAAATTTTTTAGTGTGAGGGTGTGTGGTGAGGCAGTGGAACATGTTGACCAGAGGTACTGTGGCTGTCCCACCCCTGGGAAGCATTCAAGGCTGGATGGAGCAACCTGGTCTAGTGGAAGGTCTCCTGCTCCCTGGTAGGAGGGTTGGAACTAGATGATCTTTGAGGTGCCTTCCAACCCAAGTCATTCTATGATTCTATGATTATTTTTGGATTTGTCTTTTGTACGAAGTGCTGATTAGGTTTTGAACTTAAAGAGTAAATGTGAAAATTAGGGTCAGACATATTCCTTTCTTTGAGGAAGATATTCTGAGATTCTATATTTACAAACTATTTATCTCTACAGCACCTGTCATGGCAGGGAGTCCATTCAGTCCTGCTGCTGTCACTGTCCCCTCTCTGAAAAGCTGCTTGCGCTGCTGCAAGAGATGCTACAGCACAAGGAAGCAGGAAGCAACAGGCAGAGCACAATGAGTGGGGATAACTGGTTATCCCCCCAGGACTTATGGCCAGTGGTGGACGAGGCTGGTGTTGCTGGGAACAAAGAGTGAGGTTCCACTTCCATGGCACAGACTCTATGGGGCAGAAGTGTATGTGCCACATGTTCCCACAATTAAGACACTCCCTTCCATGGACAACACATCTGCCTGTCCGTCCATCCTACAGCCCCTACAACCGGCACAACTGTAAGAGAACACAGCTGTTGCCAAGACTCCCAGACAAGAGGAAAGAATTTTTGTATCATTCACAGCATGCAAATGCATCAATATCACTGTCCCCTGGTTGTCCACTGAGCATGATTAAGACACAGATTGCTGCAGAGAAAGGAAGCAGAGGTGATGCCAAGCAAATGTGTTAAAACAGACCACTAGAAACTGACACCATGTAAACCATGTTTTGTTGCCTCCAATCTGGGCATTACAGAAAGGTTTCAATTATTTGGCATGTGATGAAGGCCAAGCAAATTGATGAGTCTTAAGGAATGTAACAGGGGTGAGATCAGTGTGATTGTACAGAGAAAAGTTAGTGGAATCTATGTTTTGATACGGAAAGAGCTCCTTTCTGTTGAACTTCCCAAACAACTTGTCTATGAAACATGAAAATTCAATCACATGTTTGATAAACACTGCAGGAAAATTACCATTTTCTGCACTGTTATAAACACAAGTCTGCAGGACTGATGGAGGGGAAGCTTCAGGTTTCTCACTTTCCTTTGTATTACTGTGTGGGGGAACAGGCACCAAGATCAGCTGAGTGTGGGTCACAAGAGAAATGGCAGTGAGGTTCACCACAGATCCTCCTGCCTGCCTCTCGGGTCTGCCAGCCATCAGCAGTGTGGGCACCAGACACTTCATCTGGAAGGGACCAGTGGGAGTCACCTACTCCAACACCCTGCTCAGGAAGGGCAACTTCAGAGTTAGACAGTGGCTGATTAACAACAAAATGATACACAACAGAAACACCAGGGGTAAGTATGTGTGTTGGATGTACTGCATCAAATGGAGAATTCACAAGAATTTTATAAGTACATTTTCACTTAACCACTACTTTAAAAACATATTTTAATGGGACACAATCAGCTCTCTCAGGTAAATACTGCCAGAAAACAGCAACGGTAAGCTGTTCAAATCTAGTAACAAATTGAGCAAAGGAAACCTAATGCTTTAATCCAAACACAAGCAGCAGATTAAAATCCTCATACCATTATCAAACATAATAATGGCTTTTGTGTTCTTTCAGATTTTTGTCTTTTTTAAAGATCTGTAATTTAACCTTGTAAAGTAGGAGTTTCTGGGGGTTTTGGTGAGGACAGGCTCTCTCCAGACAAAAGCAGAGGCATACAAGGAGAGAACTGAGAGCCAGCATGTGCTCTTGCAGTCAGTGTCAGGCAGCTGAAGGTGACCAAATCCACTCATTTACTTCTCTACAGCTGGAGAGCTCTAACAGTACTCTGCCTGCTCTGCTCATATTTCCTTTTTACAGGAGACGGACTTAATCAGAAAGCTGGAACAAATTGCACCTTTGGTTAAACCATCATGCATTCTAACCGTTGCTTCCTCTTTCCCGATATCTGACATCAGAGCCATGCTGTTTGAGGAAGTCACAGTTGCAGCAATTGTTTCTAACCACTGCTCCCTTCTATTTTAGGCTGGCCGAGAATGATCTCATCCCTTTGGACTGATTCTGACTAAATACATTTATACCTGCAATCTGTACACCAAGGACTTTTGTTTAAGAAGACCAGAGGACAAGACATTTCTGCACTGAACAAAGGAGCAGAAAAGGGAAGTGCAGCTTTTTTTAAAAAATTATTTATTTTGTATTGATTTGAGATTCTTTAACAACAGCACTTTGATTGATGCAAAGTCACAATGAAGTCACAGTAGACTTGGTGTGATGAATGCTCCTTTGACCTTTAGAGATGGTTGGCCTCATTCCCCCACTGCTGTGCACCTTGGGTTGTAATTTATACCTGTGGCAAAGTGGTTACCAAACCAGCATGGTAGCATTTTACAGCATCTTGTGCAAATCACAACACAAGGAACAAGGCAGGGGGAAATCAGGCCCAGTGCCTTCTCCCACAAGGCATCAAAGAGGGGATCTTTTATAATTTACTAGAATACTGCCTAAGCACCAAACTAAAGCGAGGCCCTGCCAGGCACCCTGCCAACACAGAATAGTGCATGCCCAATGGCTTGGCTACAAGAGGAAGCTACTGCTCATTAAATGAAGGTGTGTGCAGGGAGAGCAGCTCTTTGAGACCTGGAAGGAACCAGGGCAGTTAGTGAGCTCCAGGGCCAACCACAGGCATAGCAGCTATGCAGAGGGGCTGGAACCTTGCTAGTATCCCTGCTAAATCTATGCTCCCAAGCAGATCAGCTGGTGTGAAGATACCTCTGTAAACCTCTGCAAGGTGCAAGAGCCTGGGAAACATGCAGAAGAATTACACAGAGGAAGAGTTTTCCATAGGTGCGCATGTAAGGTGACGACACTGTTGGCCTCATCTACAGAGCTTTGCTAGATCACTCCTAAGACTGCCTGACTCAGGCTCCCCCAAACAGAGGAATTTACCTGTGTCCATACTGAAGGTCTTCAGGCATCCCAAATAACTCCTCAGGCAGAGACCAGCTCTGTGCTCTCTGGCCTAAAGTCAATTTCCAAAACCCTCCAGGAGGCAAGATATATATCAGGGAGGTCCTCAGGTCATCTCATCCTGAAGGCAAATGCACCACAGCCACACTAAAACCTCATCAAGAAGCCCTAAAAAGGGGCCCTGCCTTACAGAATGGCAGCCAGGATCACCCAACAGCAGATACAGCTGACTACACACAGTTGTGCTGGGGCTGGAGCAAAGGGAGCTCAATCCATCATCTCATTGCCACCAACTAAGGGCCAAAACCCACCTTTTCTGAAAGGGGCATTCAGGCTTGAACAGAAAGAAGAGATCTTATACAGAAGGTGTTTTGAACACAAGGCATCTCGATGGCTTTGTGAGCAAAGCAGAGGAAGCTGAAGATCAAGATCTGACCAAGGCATACCAAATGAATGTACAGCTGTGTTGCCCTTTTTCTGTCTTCTAAATATCCTGCAATTCCCCAATGTACACCTAAGATACTAATTTTGAAGGTACCCATGAGAAACTGGGATTTGGCTTATTTGTAGTGTCGTGGCAGGCAAGCTTGCAGGAACCTGTGTACAATATTGTCCTGGACACCAGTGGCTCCAGCACCAGGCAGGCTGTGTGTGAGTCCAGACTTCGTAAGGAAATGGAGGGGACAGCTAACCTCTGCTTCCGCAGGCTCTCTCTACTTCCAGATGCCTTCTTGCTTTCACAAGAACCCAAGGAAAAGTTTATTTAGCAGAAACTCTGGAATTACTTAACTTTAACCAAACAGTGGTTTTGAGTCAGTTATTTGTTCACAGCCCCTACTGCAGACCCAGATACAATGAAGCCTATGAGGTCTCTTAAGCATGATTCGGGACTGTTTGTTCATGGTCCTTACAAGAGACAGCACATGAGTCACCTGGCTAACCACTAGAAAGCAAAATTATACTCCTTATAAGCTTTCAATTAGAAACAGTAAATTAACAAAGCCACAATCCTTTCTTAAAAGCTTATTTTTCAAAACAACCCTTTTCCACTGTCCATTCTGAATTCTTAACACGATCCTGAGGTGACGACAAACTTCATCTCCTTGTAAAAGATTGGAAGTGAGAGCAGGGACAAGTGCAACATGGGACATGAGGAAGATTTTGGCTAGAAGGCATCTCGAGGTCTCCACTTCCATCACCTACTCAAGGCAAACCAAGCTGTCTGGCAAACTTTCCCTGTCTCTGCATTAAAAAGATGTACAATGCTTCAAAGAGACACATTTCAGTTGACTAAGTCTCCTGTGAATAATTTCCTTTCTACAATCACAATATCCCACCCTTCACCTTGTCATCATGGCCTCTTGTTTTTTTGCTCAACAACTTTGATAGTAGCCTGCCTCTATCTTCTCTGTAACCCCTTCTTTAGATGGTTGAGCTCAGCACTTACGTTTCCTCCTTTTCTCATGTGGGCCAAGTAGCCCCAGTTCCCTCAGCTAACCCACTGTTACAGACTCCAGCCTAAGGCACAGGAGCATTTTACTCAGAATTAATGACATTACTCCATTCCTGCAGAGGTCAAAACCAATGACCTCAGGATGTCACCCCAACTACTCCAATGATAAATCATTTGAGAACTTTTTCTTCATTCTGTGTATTTTAAATGCTCACATAACCCCCCTCAATAAATTAAAAATTACACAGAGTAATGTTTTATTACAAGCTGCATGAAATACAGCAACAAATGATACCCTAGCAGGTGACCATCCCCCTCTGCTAGGCTCTAAGCCCACTGCTTGGCCAGCTGAGCTACACTAAGCATCAGTTAAAACCTTCAGATTGATTAGACCCAACTGGCACCTGCAGAATTAATACCTGCAATTTTGGTCAGCTAGCTAAACTAATTGAACTGAGCAGCACAAAGTGATCAGATTTCACTCCATCTCTTTTCACACATAACTCCTGACGTCCTTTGCGAGCAGTTGTGAGAAACTGCATATTTGATTTAGTTTGAAATTTGATCATTTTTGCAGGTGACTCCAGCTTTTTAATGTAAACATGGAGATACCTCTTTATTCTCACTGAAAAACAGAGGAGGTTTAGTTTTTTTGTTCTGCCTTAGGAAACTGCTATTGGATATTCAGTGACAAGCAGTTTGAATAGACAGATGTAATTTTTGCTCCAGCCCTGGTAACAATAACTATCCTTACATCTCTTGTAATTACCACCCAACATTTCACCCACAGCTACACAACAGCCTTTCTTTCTGTATATTTAATCACCCTTTCTGAACCTCCAGTTCCACAAATGGAGCTGTTGGTTGATTAGCAAACAAATAATCACCTGAGTGCCAGATCCAGACAGCTGCGTGTGTGTGTGTGCGTGTGCGTGTGTGTGTGTGTGTGTGTGTCACTCATGACCCATCTGCAGAACTCAGCAAATGCCAGCTGCTTGTCTCAGAGCAAGCTTGGCAGCCGGGCACCGGACACAGAGAGTGGTGCAGGCACACACACATGTCTATGCCTGTATGTATGGCAGAGAAATAAGACTGAGGAAAGCATGGAAAATGTCGCAGAGAGGAAAGATTTTTATCTGCTCTTCTCTCATGGGTATTTTTTTTCTTAGTATTTCTCAGTGTCATAACTACCACACCATCTGCTGAAGAGTAGTTTTGGTATAAGCCCAGGTAGGCAAAAAAATGAGCTGGCTGCTCAGAACATGCAATGAGAGGAAATTTGGTAAGTGGTCCTGACTAATGTGGTGTCTCACGAGTTTTATACTTTCTAAACACTACACGATGACAAGCAGTTACAACTAATAAAATGTTTGGCAATATCTCCTGACTAAATCAAATTTTTACACTTGTTTCCTGAAGTCACTGTGCAGTTTAACAAAAGGTGGACTTGTAATAATGATCAGCATTATCCACACAAATACATTAATATTTTGATATTGCAGTCATCACCTTGAAAAGAAGTTAGATATTCAATGCCAGCTTCAGCAATTATATGCTAGAAAGCTTCTTAAGTACACCTGAGAATTCTCACTTAATGATGTGATATTTTATTTTAAAATATACATTGGGGTGTGTGGTGATTACTCAAAAAAGTTATAAAGCCTACTCAAATCCATCGGCTTCTCTAAGGCTGGATCTTGCTCTATTTGATTTTTTAACAAAAATGGCATTAATGCTTTAGTGGAGCAAGAATTTATATCAGAGACATTAAAATGAGCAGTGCAAAACAGAAAAAAAAAGAAGACAGAACTTCAGAAACTAAGGATTTATTTGGCAACGTTCCAGTTGGAAAAAAATTATTAGGTTAGATGCAACCCACCTTTTTTAACTTACCTTTAATGAAACTCAACTACCAAGTGCAGATGTACATTAAAACCTTAATAATATATTTGCCTTATTTTTTAGGCATAAAGGAGATACCTACAAAGACACAGTCAAACAGAGATAGAGATGAATCAAACTTTTCCCTTCTGCACCAGTAAATCTGAATGTCTGATCAGATGTTGAAAGCAGGCAAAGGGATGGGAGTAGCAATAAAAGAGCAGAAATGTTTTGCCCATTTAACTATCCTATACCTAACAGATTACAATGAGGGAAATGGAGAAGGAGAAGAGGAAGGGAAAGGGCCCTCTATCAATTACACTTATCTCTTTTGCCCTCAAAAGGCTTAAAATTCACATCTATCTATTTAGATTATACTTTTCCTTCAGCAACAGATTATCTTCTGTGTTTGCCAAAGGAGACAAAAAGTACCTTAAAGACACCCTTCTAGGTGAAACTGCCCACCAAACCAGACGACTCCCAAGGTATAAATCTATGTGAGGGAATGCAAGAAGCTCATGCAGAGTTCTCCCAAATATTTCCCTGGTAGAATAACACCACTGTGCCACCAGAAATCTCTGCTTGTGCAAACAAACGACAGCAAGCACAGGCAAACCTTCTGAAAGATCTAATCTTAGAAAATGCACTAAACTGCTTGATCCATGTGATAACTAAATGCTTTGTGAGCTATATCTATACTGCTGGATCAAAACTTCATTGCTTCTATGTTTTCCCATCCATACCCTGGCATTTAATATTAATTTAAGTATGTGGAATCGGCCATAATCATATTTGCCATATGGTGGTTACCAGAACCAGAGGGTATTAACTGCTAGGAAAAAACTGCTAAAACCACATTTGGCTGTGTATATTAATAATGGGTAAGTGAAAGAAGAGAGTGTGAACATCACCCTCCCTGTCCTCTGGCTCTGCTGTGTACTGTTGCAGCACTGACTCCATGAAACATTTCGTGTGGATGTGTGTTGGTAAATCACAAGTGATACTGGATTTCTTAAAGCAGGGAAAGGGAGGATACATAACCCCACCTATACTGGCTACATACCTGTGGTCACCCACTGGCACCTGCAGAGGGTGAACTTCTGCTACCTACAATCTCTTAGCTCTCACAAAATGAACCCAACGCTTTCCTTCATAAAACAGTATGGCATGAAAGTACAGTAATCTCCAGCAGAACATTACAGACAGGGGTGGGGGGAATGCCAAGCTATGTCATTCACCATTTCCCCTAAAAAAGTGTTATGGAAAGTAGTTTGAACAACTTCCTTCTTCTGAACAGAACAAACTGAACTCAGTGCCAGAAGGCCTTAAATGCTGGCATCCACCTACTGGGTCACAATTTTTATCATCTGCATCTATGTGACGATTATACATTTCCTTCCAAATTGTTGATAAAGGTATTGAGCAACACTAAGCCAAGAATAGCTTCTTATGCAACTTCGGTTCAAAATTTACAGCACTCCTCTGCCAGCTCTTCTAAAACTGAGATTTCCAATCTGGAGTGTGCAAAGCCCACTGACGGTCCACATGCACTCTCAAAAGAGCAGCCAGACAATTACAGATCTGTCTTGCTGCTTTCTTCTGGAGTTAGGGAGAGATTGCCTCAGAAGGTAAGAATTTACTGCCATACTTGGTCTCAGTTTCCCACTGTGAAGGGAGAGACTGCTATGTGACTGCTGTCTAACAGCCTCTTCTCCTTCCACCATTTAGACATATATGCAGGACAGCTCTTTTTCTTCTGAACATGCCACCAAGCATGCTTTCAGTATCACTGACAGCAGTATTTGCCCTGTAGCTGAGTCACAGAAGTCATTACAGGATCAGATTCTTTAGGGATAGAAAGTGGAGAAGAAGTATTAAAGTAAAACCAAAACATTCAGCTGAAAAAGGCTGATGTAAAAATTAAAATATTAGAGAGGACAGAATCAGATGGCACGTGAGAGAGGAGCACACATTTAAATATGAAATAGCACATAACAAAAGAAAAAAAAAACAGGGAAGATAATATAACAATGATTCAAAGGAACAGAAACCACCAGTTACTACAGAAATTTCTAGATAACAATCTTCATAATCCCATCGAAGGTCCAAGGCAGTCCCAGAAAACTGTATACAACATTTGGAAGCTGAATTCAAAGTGTTGCTCATTATCAATGGCACACTGGGGAAAGCAGGACAGGCAGAAAAGCAGACAAAAGCAAAGAACAGCTTTTCCTATCTTCTATATTCACTTCACCATTGCATCAATATCTTTCCTCACACACACACACACACACACACACATACAAACACTCTCCATTTCTTTCCTTGCTCCAACCTTTTGAATTTCATCTCTCATCATCTGTCTGGGATCTCCTATAGTTTTTGTTCCTTTTGTGTACAAATAATCAGCCCAATTAAGCTTTTAGGATTCCTAGATATGTGACTACAGAAAAAAATATCGATATTTTTAAATATACATAGACCAAATTAAAGGTGAAGTTCAGCAAACACTAAAAGAAGGATTGAGAGGTCAGTATACATCAAAAAGTTACCATAAAATTATGAGCTGAATTCACACACTTTTGGATCTCTGGAAGGGGATGCCTACCCTACACCCTTTGTTGTCTTCAGGGCGTGATGGGCAATTATCTGTCAAATGTTATTCTTAGAAAAAGTTGCTTAATCAAACGCAAACTTTGGGGGAGAATAAGTATCAACAAGGAGGGCCATATATTTTGGTCAAAACTAAGAAGAAAGGAATGCCAGGATAACAAGTAATTTGCTTGTTAGTGAAATTCACATCACATGTGAGGGAACCAAACGCAGGTCCCAGCTCTGCCTGATTCACAACAAGAATATGAAGGAAGCCAAGTCAGTCTTTCTGTGGTCCAGTGACACCTAATACAAGACAGAACAAACGCAACTGGAAAGCCTGTGAAAGTCCCACACACACTCCCTTGCAGAAGGTGCTGTCTGGAGACTAGGGAGACCACAGCCTAGTTTCAGCTGAGCAGGCACTTGTAACTACAGGATTATGGTGAAATGCAGAGGGTGTATTTATAAACCCTCAGTGAGTTTGATGGCTATTCTGCACCTACTTTCATGGTCCTCCTCTCCCACAGCCCTCAAAAACTGTACAGTCCTGGTGGCTCCATTACAAACCCGCTCTGCTTTGCAACCTCAGAGGAACAATGCATTGGCTGAAGCAAATTTTTGCTTAAAAAAATTGGCTTGGCTTTGTTTCTTCTGTTGTTTTCTTTTTGTGGAAGGACATGGTCTGTGCACTTCCCAACATGAAGGAAACTGAAGCAGAGTAAATGAGACATCCACAAGTTCAACTTCTCTTAAATTATGCTCATTGCAGCAATATTATCTGGGACAAAGGTTAAAGCCATAATTAGCAACAAAACCCAAACAAACACAAGAAAGGCACCCAATGGCAAAAATCAAGAGAAAGTTTCAGGAGTTATGACTCAGGTAACCAAATTATTTTACAAGTGCATAACAGAGAAAAGTTCAGCAGAAATTACTTTAAACCTCCTGAAGGAGGATGAGAGGAACCTGTAGACAGACAAAATACACAGACTAATATTGGGAAACAGAATTAATTATTTTCTTAGTGGCTCTCAGGGACAGGAAGAGCAATGCTTCAGGAAACATTTCCTGGAAGAAGAAAAACCACAACCATTTCTTCGTCAGGACACACGTAGAAGAAAAATGTATCATCATTAAAGCATTCCTAGAGAATTTTGCTCTTGCCCCAACCCAGAAGACAGTCTGTCTCATCTTGGTAATATGTAGCTTTGCAGTTATACAGGTATCTCCCATTACTTACAGATGATGTTTACAATAGAAAATAACAGAGAAGTTGTTTCAAAGGGACCTGTGATGATTTAGTCCACCCTCTTCCTTAGCACTGTGGGTTTTCCCCACACTAGCTCCTGTCAAGCTGTGGTTCGTCTGGCCAACCCTTGAAAATTTCCTAGGGTAGAGATTGCACAGCTGCTCTCAGTAACATGTTCCAGTGCTGCAGTAGCCCTCTTAGGGGTTTTCCCAACCATGAAACTGGAACATTCCCACTGCAGTTCTTGGCTGTTGTTCCTTGTCACATTGTCTACCACTAAATGGCAGAGTTTTGCTCCACTACGTTTGCTGTTCCCAATCCAGGTGCTGTGGGCTGCTGCTAAAATTACCCCACAGGCTCCTCTTCACCAGACTAATCTCTCAAACTCTGCATGTGTTCCTGGTCCTTTGCTATCCTGGCAGCCCTCTGCTGGGCTCCCTCCAGCCTCCTCACAGGCTTCTTGTAACAGGGCAGTGTGGAAGCGGGGCCACACAGCAGGGTACATGATTCCAGCCTCACCAGTGCCAAGAAAAAGTAGATGAAAACAACTTTGCTTGATCTTCTGAGCACACTCCTTCTAGCCCAGTGTGTAGTTTACTTTATACTGAATTATGGCTTAACCATACATGATTCAAGCAACTCACCACAACCCTGAGGTCCCTTTACAGCCAGGCTGCTGGTTAGCCAGTATCCATTCTGTACCAGCGCTGGACTTACTCTGCCATGAATGCAGAAACTTGCATTTCTTCTTGCTTAATCTTATGAAATTTCTGTTGCCCCAATCTTCAACTTTCTGATGATTCCTCTGGACTAAAGCTCTGCCATTCTGTGTGTCAATCACGCCCCCCCACTTAACACAGTCTGCAAATTTGCTAACGGTGCCATCTGCCTCCTCATACAGGCCACTGCCTTCTTGTCTTTGCTATGTTTGAAAATGAATTTCAAGATGTTCTTTTTCAGTGACTGGGGTGACAGTAACAATCATATTGTTCCCTAGATTCTCCTTCTTGCCTTTATGAAAGAGAGCTGTTTCAGCCCTCAGCCTTTTCCCAGTCTTTGTGGGTTTCTGCAGACCACCCTGATTTTTCACATATGATAGACAGCAGGTAACACTTCCAGTGTCAAATGAATCTCATCAAGCACTATGGATCTGAATATATCCAGTTGTGGTTGCCCCGAGCTCATTGCTCCTTCCCAGCTGGCTAATCATCCATAACAAACAGTACTGGTGCAAATCTTTGATGCAAAAGGGACATGAGGACCCTGTTTTGTAATGCTTGAGACTATGTTGTTCTCCCCCATTCTTCAGCAGACCTATATTCTCTTTGAACTTCTTCTGTAATTAGCGTTCCAGTAGAATCCCTTCTTGTCACCCTTAATGGCCTCTCCTTGACTTAGCTCTATGGCCTCAACCATACTCATTTTTATCAAAAATGCTAAAGCAGTATCTTTATATTCTTCCTTTGTTCACATTTTCAATTCTTGTATGCTATTTGGTTGCATTAATGGCTCACTATGCAACTCCATGCTTAGTCTGGAGCCCCTTCTGCTGGAAGAATCCCATCTTGCACAATGGGATGCTTGATTGTTTCTCACCTCTCAGAAAACTGAAATATTTTTTTTGCATGCTTTTGGCTTTTTTTTTCCCTTTCTGTTTTGTTTGCTTGTTTTAAATCAGCCAGCCATCTTTTGCCCTTTTCCTCCTTGGCATCATCCCTAGGATTTTGCCCAGGGAAATTCCCTAACTAAGCCAAACTCTATAAGTCTTGAGTCCTAATTTTGCTACTTCTCTTCCTGCTTTTCCTCTGTATGTTGAAATCAGGCATCTCATGGTCACTGCAGCCCAAGCTGCTATTTCTGCCATACTTGTGGCCGGTTCTTCCCACTTTGCAAACAGCAGTGAATGCCCTCTGGCATTCACATCATAACCTGTGATCTGCGTAGTCTACAACTTCTTGGGTTGCTCACACTGTGCAAAGCCTACCTGGACAGCTGAAATCTCCCAGGAAGACAAAGGCACAGTCAGGAGAGTTTTGTGTTTGTCTGTGGAAAGCCTCATCTTTTATATCTTGCTCAGGAGATTTTGGTCAGACCCCACCACAGCATCTTCAGTGGGACTCAGCCCCTCGGCTTTGACTCTTGGCTGACACATCCTTGGATATCTGCTGGAGCTCTGCTAAGGCAAGGAGCACCTTCACAGAGGGGACAGCAACCCCACTGATCTTCCCTTAGTCATGAGAGTACTCCAGCCAGGATCCAACACAATAATTTCTGTATCTTTCGTAAGACCTCTCAAGTCTTGATATCATGCATTTTGTGTAAGCCAGTGTTACACAAAATATTACTGCTCTATTTCCATTTTTTCTCCATCTTTTCTATATCACTTCTTCCTATAATTCTATCAACTAGTATTTCAGCTCTCTAGGATTAAGCTTTCCTGTTACATTTGTATTTCACCCACTTGAGTTCCTATCATCCCTGGCATTAGTGTAACAATTATCTTTTAAAAAGCGATTCATAATATAACTGGGGTGAGTGTTGGGGTTGAGGCGCAGGAAAAGAGGAGTAACAAGTTCCCAGTACTCTTAATTTTCAATTCATTAAATTAAAAAAAATATGAACATGCCTTAAAAGACTCATAACAATTTAGCATCCTTTACAAATGTTAGCAAAACTATATGATCTAGTTATGGTCATTTATTATTATTAGGAACATGAAAAACTGATAATTTTGAATCCATTCAAATGAAAGAGAGATAGACCTATAGGTGATGATCAAGAAGAGTGAATAGACTGTAATTATGCTAGCTTTATTCGAAAATTCACTGCAAAATTATGTGCAATAATTACACCACTGTTTTACTGAAGTCAAAAATGAATTTTAAAATATTCTTTTCTTACACTGATTACATTCTACAATCCTTTCTATGAGACCTAAGAAGATAAAAACAGATAAAGATACCAAAGTTTCTGTACTAACCTTCCAACAGAATATCCTGTTAGCTATTGTTGAACAGCAATTAATGACCCCAAAGAATATCCAAAGGAATAATAATTCTGTGGTTTTTGGAGGGTGAAAGCAGATGCTGCATTCTGACTTCTCCCTATCCTGTGCTGCTTCTAAGTGGGCTTTTCAAGACTTAGGAGGCCACATACCAGAAGCATGGCCTCCAGAAGGCCTGCAGGGTTCAGGAAGTGATGCCTCTTCTTGAACCCATCCTCCAATGCTCACCTTCACCTCCCATTCCAAGTCTTTTTCCCTGTCAATAGCACCTGAGTCAGAGACAGGAGAGGGCATCTGCTAGCTTCAGGGGAAGCTCTTCCTAAGCCAGCAATGACCTGGCATGCCCAGAAAGAGTCTGTCTCAACAATGTCTGAATTACAGGATGGTTTAAGTGACTCCTGACTGATCCTGTGTTATCCAGATGCTCTACTCACATATACTGATGCTTGCTTATGCCAGCAGCCAGATCTACTTGTCCAGGGGCATGTGGTTCTGGGTTCAGAACTGGAGAGGGAATCATAGCTGTCTAGCTGAACCACCACATCCCAAGTAATTATTTTTATGAAGGGCATTTCTCATACACAATAAGCAGCAAAATAATACTGAGGTTTTAAGTCACTTCTTAAATCTTCCACTCCAAGTATGGCATATTTTTTTGTCAAGTTGTAACTGGTATCTCCACTGTAAAAAGTCTATTAAAATGTGTTTCATCAAGGAACAACTTTAAAGCAAACATGATTAAAGAATTCACTGTCACAGCCATAAGTGACTCACATGTCTGTATCTTAAGCTCTCTTTCCTCCTTCTGATGCCTGAAAGAAGCAACTTTTCACCTCAGTTTTTCCAGTCTGGAATAATAACCAAGGACACAGTTTTAGTAAGTAGGTGGCTTCTGTGCAGAGCTCCTCTTCATTGCTCTTGCCAAGATGAATAGTGCTATCCCACCCTTTCCTGACCTGCATTTTACTGGTGGGGAACTGCATGCTCCAAAGGGTGGTTTATTAACCTGCTAAACAACAGAGCCAAATGCTGCAGAGGTCCTGCTGTCAGCATCCAGCACAGTAGCTGGAGGAAGGTTTGCTCTCTTGTCTAATCTCAACGATCACTACTGATGTGAGTCATATTTCCCACACTGTCACTGATTCCTCACCTGTGTGATGTCTGAAAGGGGATTTTGGACACCATCTCCTGCCCCAATTACTCACACCCTTATGCACAGATAGATACACTAATTAGACATGTGTCACACCTCAGGCTTTAAATACTCCTCCAACCTTCTTGCATGCAGGATTTTGTGAAACGACCTAGGATTTTCTGATGGTGCAGCACAACCACAGAAAATTCTGGCTGGCACATTTTTTGGCCTTGAAAGTGATTTTTATTTATTTACTTGGATTTTTTAAGTCCTTAAGGAGTAGAGTTTCTTTTAGGGCAAGTACATGTAAAAGCAGGAAAGCAACAGACAGTGCCAGCCTGACTCTCACAGAGAGACAAGATCTTCAAAATAGTATTTCCACTCCTTTTGAGGCTACAGTCTGTGGTTTCATCTGAGGTACCTGTGTGGCAACCTATTCAAATGAGCCCACAGAGAGTCTCATATGTAAAAATATACGTGAAGGAAAGAGGAATTTCCAGTGGAAAATGTGATTGAATGGAGATGTTCACTTGGACAATCTCTAACCAAAGCTTAGCAACCAACTAGTGGTATCTGCCAGTCTCTTTTTCCATGCCATGAGGCACTCTGTCTTTACTGCTTATATCAATTAGAATACGTAATGTAATTACTGGGCACATCAAAGCATCATGCCTCCCTTCAGAAAGGCTTATAAGTCTGCCCACTCACATTGTGGTCTGCAAGTAACTAAGAATCCCCCAGCACTTAGTTGTATGTTTCACACCTCAGCTCTGAGCTCTGAGCACTGTTTTAGGCTCTCATCGCCCTGACAATTAGACACCATTCTTCAGGAACCCTCAGGCTTAGTCAAACATTCTCTTTTTTCATAATAGTAAGAACTACTTTTAGAACACTATGCTCACAATTTAGAATATAGTTAAGAAAATAACCCATCTATTAACTGAATATTTCAAGACTGAGGTAATAGTACAAGACAGTGTAAGTACATATGCATTTTTACAGATTTCAAAATAAATTCTTCTGAAAATTTGCAAGTGGGACTTTTAATCACCCGTGGAACTTGTATGTGCAGGTATAACTATCAAAATCATATAGATGTTTTGTAAGCATCAAGCTCTTTTCTGGCTACAGGTACTAATTATAACAATCACTGAATTTGTCAACATGCCACTGATGCTAAATGTCAGAGGAGACGGGGCCAATTTGAAAAGGATAAATGGAATGGAAATATTATGGTTTGGGGTTGGGGTTTTTTATTTGCGTTTTTTTTCAGACAAGTGTCATATCATTGCTCTTGGCTTCACTTCCATAACGTGGTCAGTTTTCTGATCTCCTGACTGTGTGTTGGGGTGCCAGAGACACAAGAGAAGTGACAAGAATGTGTAACGGGGGAAGAATAGTCAGCAGTGGTCCCAACTTAAATGTTGTTTACCTGCAGCCTGAGTCTAGAGTTGGTGAAATGATTCAGGAAAGTGCAGTGAAAGGATAGAAGAAGTCAGTGCTCAATGGCTTCCACATATCTTGTCTTTAGGGACTGAGGCATCTCTGCCTGCTTGCCTTCAACTTCCATGCACAGCAGGGCCAATCTTAAACCCAAAAGGCACAGCTACCTTGGGAAGCAGGCTGACAACCAACCACAGCCCTGATGCCTGCTCTGTACACTGGAGTTGGTGAGAGCCATGCTAAAGCAGCTACTGATTCCACTGAGAGGATGGAGTTGACATTTCAGCTGAGGTCTTCACCCTCATCCCATTTAACAACAGCAACAATTTGAACTCCCCAGGCTTTCCCCTCTCTCTCTGAGGCAGCTCCTTCCCCTCCTTTCTCCCCTCCCACAGCATGGGTCCCACCCCAGCATCTCACTTCAGAGGTAGCAACACTGTGTTTGGTTTGCAGTGCCAAGAGGCCCTGAACACCCTCTGCTATTTGGCTGAGAGGAGCCCAACCACACAGCTGTGAGCAGAACAGCTGCCAGTATTTGGGACTCCTACAATGCAAAACCTGTGAATACCAGAAGCTAGAGGCATCCTCATCATACCTTAAATGTCCAGCTAGTGCAATGTGCAATAGATTGAATGCCTTTGGAGACATGGTGGCCATGAGCAGTCAGATCCCTAGAATTGCAGCCTTCTGCTGCACATTGCCATGGATGGGCAGGTTCCTGTGGTTCAGCAGCCTCGGCTTATCACTGTAGGTATCAACTCAAACAGGCAAAATGAGAGTGCCAACAAGCAATGGAGGATTATGCTGCACCTGGCCAAATGAGCCTGAAGTGATCTAGAAGAACCTTCCACAGCAAGCAAAGAAAACCATCCAAAGGCTGCTGTCTTCTTTGGGATGGTTTCTGCAAAGCTCTGAAGCTGAATAGCACAACTCTCTCTCCTGTTCTGTATTTCAGTACTGAGGCCACCACAAAGACCTGATTGTGGAGCTCATCACAATAATGTCACAGAGAGGTTTTGTGGTTGGTTGTTTTTGTGTTTTGATTTTGTTTTTTTTTAAGATCAAAACAGCTGAAAATTGCAAAAATTAATTTATTATTAAAAAAAAGTTTTGCAAAATTGAAGACGAATGCAGTCCTTTGTCCAGCTGAGTACATAAATGTAGCTTCCTCCCATGTCCTAGCACAGACACATCTGAACTGGAAGCAAGGGTAATCTTAATAAATGGTGTTAAACTGCATATTTTTCATTGAACTGGAGGGGACGGAAGCAAAGAGCAGAAAGCTAAGACACCTGTTGCATGCCTCCTTCAAAAGAAACTATATAATACTAATTGCAGGCTGGCATAAAAACCCATATAATGCCTCAAAGGCATTGGGTCAATGTGTTAACAATTTGGTTCATATACTTAGTGGAAAATAAAGAGAAAAGAACTTCAAGGTATGCTTGGTCCCTTCAATCTTAAAACTTCAGCTGTATAGTTTGATGAGTGGTTTTATGTTGGAAATTCCTTTATGGTTATAGGAAGAGCAAAAAAACCAACACCACTCCAGATCCAATATTGAAAAGTAACAGGGAGTGAACAAAAGAAGGATTTGGAGACCTTCCCCAGGAAGGAAGGAATTATGGCTCTGTAACCAAAGGGCTATTTTTTCTTCCCTGCTTTCTCAAGACAAAACTCTGTATTTAGTCTCTCTTAAAACATCTTTACTTTTCAGGTGATGTCTGCTTCACTCACTGAGCACAGAAGTGCTAGGAAGGACAGCATCTGGGGAGAAACAAAGCCAGGAGCATTTATTGGAAGGCACTAACTATATCAGAAAGAGTACTTCAGATGCTGATTTAATTGAAATCAGGAATGTAGCTGGAGAAAAGAAACATTGCCAGCGTACCCCAGAGAGCAGTGCTGAAATATGTGCTACATTGACCACTGACAATCCATAGAGAGCTGGCAGGTCACACTGTGCTGGCTCTTCTCCTTGTTTCCAGCTGCTAAATTACATTAAAGTCAGCTTAAAATTCATTAAACGCCTTCCTATTATTACTTTTCCATATAAGCAGTTGTTATAGCTGCTGAAGAGACATTGTGTGATAGTGACAGTGAAGAGAGAGGCCTGAGTAAATATGAATGGGAAAGGAGAGGTGATTTTGACCAGGAAAACGCTTGGGACCCTTCAGAATTTAACTGCTCTTCAAAAGATGAAAGCAGCTACACAGTAGATTGTGAATTCAGATGCTTAAATGCTCCAGAGATACGTTAATACTGATTGTGGAGGTCATGTTTTGTTTGGCAGTTTTGCATAAATCCTATACCAGTCAGAATCATCACTCTGTGAGACTGACATTGCAATGATGCTGACCCGGTGTCACTGATAATTACAGGTAATTTCAAGTGCTGTCATTAATTTGCCTTTTTCAATCTCTCAGCAAAGCCTTACAGGCTTTGTCCTGTATATAATAGTATTGAAGGTAATAAGATTTCTTCCATCAGGGATTTAAGGAATTGGATTTTACTCCGATTTTTTTAAAGGCTTAGCACTATTTCTTGCAGGTTTTGAAAAAAAGTCAGTTTTTTAGAAGCTTTCAGCAATTTCAGTGGAAAGTTTTTTTCCACAGCAGGAGAGAGAAACTCAGGTGTTACCAGAAATATAGTTACTCAGTTCAGAAGGGAAGCTCCTTTATAGGTGGAAGTGGAGGGTAGAGCAGAGGTCCTTGCCTCCATGCCCAAGTAAACCTTTTTGTTTATGTGATAGGTTTTTTTTATAAAAGATCAAAACCAAAAAGATTTTGCTTGAATTCTGGCCTTTTATGGCATGACACATGCAAGAAAGAAGAATAAAGTGGCATGCAGTAAGTGCCACTTCACCAACAGGACAGAAATGACAGGCTAAGCCCAGTATAAAATGGTATTTTGAAGTCAAACATCAGGCACAGCGCAGTCCATTCATTAGCTGCATCATCTGATGTACATGAGAAAAACATATAAAAGAGCCTTCAACAACACCTTCTCCTCTGGCTGAAAGAAAGAACCCACCCATTTTTGTGGGAGAGCAAAGTATCTACTGGAGGAAAAAACTCTTTTTAAATCTAAAAAAGAAGATATAAACCCTTTTTTATGACCCATATGACTTAGAGCTATAAAGACTTTTTAAAATAGTATTTGCAGTTTCTGCAGGGAAGACTTTCAGAATAGCACCACTAAAAATAGAATCGATGCCTTTAAAGATTTTCTGTCCATGACCAGAAATCTTGAAAAAAGTAGAATATTAAATAATAAAGGTCCTAACAGAAAGCCATGCCTCTGCATATCTTATACCTGGAGTCTGCATAGGAGATGCAGAGGTCCATCCACTGGAGACCACTGCTGCATACCATGCAGTTCCTTTGCATATGCAATTTCCACTGGTATCACACTTGACCCAGTCTACACAAGGATGCTGCCAGCACACAGTATTCATGTGTACTGTTACCTGATCTTCACTAAATACCTGGAGCTGAATTTGGCTTGTATGACAACTCAGGTGCAGCAGAAGATAAGAAAGTTCTCATGACTGTGGGCTTCCTGTGAGCTGGAGCT
>VWYI01042576.1:275358-339999 GCA_013399455.1 Anthoscopus minutus | reverse complement strand
TTTAAATTTATGATAATGATAACAGTTAAACTAAAATATTTTTATCAAAATTATTTACCAGACAGTATGGATACTTAAAACTAATTATATTAGGCTCTATTTATTAAATAAATTATTTCAAAAGTAGCTTAATAATTATTAAGTAGAGATTGGTATTACTCACCCGTATCAACACTGTGGACAAATCTCTTCCACTTGACCTGAAGGAATAACCCTGAGGGGCATTCTCACTCAAGGGAGGAGTTGCCACATACATCTTCAAAAAGAGAGTGTTAGAAGTCCCTGCCATTAAAAAATGGAACTGAGCTTTTATAGTATAAAGTGATTTACTGTCAGTCAAATGTTTCTAGTCTGCCCATGCCAGCTCAGCAGCTTGAGATAAGTTATCAGTACTATCACTTGTTGCTTCCTTTATCAGGAACTTTGTGTGCCACATCCTCACCAGTGCTGATTTATGCCAGGCGAGACTGTTTTTCTTGTCCCCAGAAGGTTTAGCTTTGGGATTGTGGAGTCAAGCTGGTCTCAGCATTCCTGAACACCTAAAGCAGTGTGATCCACATTCCCCATCCATCACGGATAACTTATGCAAATGGGAAAAAATTTGAGCTGTTTTACCCCCACTTAGACAGAGTATCCTGCTACAGATGCTGACGTGGCCGTATGTTCAGCAGTTCAGCTGAGAAATCTTAAAGCATTTAGTAAGCTTGTATAAAAGCAGGGCTGTATTCCACGCCTCTTACTTCCCGAGTGTATCTTGTTTGGATGAGTTTGTTGGACACTGTGCCAGGTCCTGCCCCATACTGGCCCCTGTGTACTGTCCTTGTTTGTGAGGTAGCTGCCCCTTAATTTGTTCCCGTCTCTTGGACAGCTGCTTTGGAAATGTTACTGGGTCTTTATGTTGCAGCAGCCAGGGCCAAGCTTTGTGTGGAGCATAGAGCTGACCCTCAGCAGTCTCCATTGCAGAGAACATACATCCTCAAAATGGAGAAAGGCCTCACACTCCTTTTCATTGCCCGCTTCTGCAGATTGCCATTAGTCTTTAGGTTACAGCACAGTATGTTTTCTGATTTGGTTTGCTGGCAATGCCTTGCTCTGGTGTGGCATGTCAGCTAAAGATACTTGTTATGAGCTTTTTTTTTTGCTAAATATTAAAATTCAGCTGAGGTTTTTCCATGCTGTTGGAGCCTGGCCAGTGTGTCTTTTAGCCTGCAGCTTGACCAGATTGTTCTTCAAAGTGACAGACACAGTGGGCTGACTATTCCTCACCTTCCTTTATAAAATTCTTTTAACACTGTAGCTCCTGACATTGCCCTTGTTACTCCTCACTCCTCTCTACTCTTTTTGCAAAGGAGAGAGCCTTTAAAATTGTTGAACGGGGGGCAGCTCATGTGTCCTCTTTGTTCTCTGGCTTCCCTGCTAGCAAAGATACGCACAGGTCATATTCCATACAAATGTCACTGTTATTCTCTTCCACTAGGGGCTCAGGATCTGGATCGCATCCGTTTGTCCACCTACCGAACAGCATGCAAGCTTAGATTTGTTCAGAAGAAATGCAACTGTAAGTATGCCAGCACTTCTTTCACCATTGTTACTAGCTTCCCACTGCACTCCCCGGCCTGTCCTTTGCCCCACTGACAAACTAGGACTGTGTGATCTGGCATTGCAAAGGGCACTCAATCAGACCTCCTGGGCAGACTTCAAATATTAACCTGTTTATATAATGAACTTGCCATAAGTAAGCCAGTGATTCAGTCACAGAAGGGTGGGTCAGAATGCAATGCACAACTTTGATTTAATTTCTGTTAACTGCATTCTCCAGTGTTCTTGTGAAATGGAATTTGTGAGTTTCAGCAGGGCCTTGACAATTACAAAAGCAAGCTGCTTTTATAGCAGCTCTGCAAGAAAAAATGCTGCTTCCAGTCCTCTTGCATTAAGGGTGCAGCAAAGTAAGTGCAGTGTCAGTCAGACCCTGCAATTTCCAGAAGGCCAGCTAGACATAGCTCTTCTGAGAGAGTGAGCCTCCTTGTAAGCCTCTCTGTGTATCTGTCTTGCTCCCTCTAGGTTTTATTGGGAAATTTCCCACTTGATTAGTGGCTTTTTTAAACTTCTCTTCTGAGATTCAGTCTTTTTCCCTTTACAGCTGCATTTTCTATTAGTGCAGTCATGTGCTATGAGCTTTAAAGGGGAAAGACATAAAATCTGTAACAGAGCGTATCCTTTCTTCTACATCCAAAATAGTATGCAAATACTTAGAAGAGCAGGTTTGGGTATATGTGCTTTATTGGACCTTTCCACACCAATTTCAAAAAGTACCCTAACCAGAGGCACTCTTGTCAACAGTAGCAGTAGGGAGAGAACCGACACAGAGAAAACAAGTGGGTTTTAGTTCTCACATATAGACCAGAATGACAACCTGGCTGTGCTTGTGCTACACAAAGTGGTATGTTAAAAAATGCTCACTGTAGATAAAAATTTACTGCCCTGTTAAGTCCCTTGTTTTGGGGTTACATTTGCCGGCGTTACAGAAGTGTTTAGCTTATGCTGTCCAAACATACTTGAGAGGCCAAGTTGTGATGGAAAATATTTTGGAGAGTATTTTCTGTGTTATTAGCCACATAGCTAATCATTTAAGTACTTTTGTAGCACACTTCTCATGTTTTTAGTATGTCCTTAGCTGAAGTATGAATTGAAGGTTTGGTATTGCACTATAAGCAGTCTGCCAGACACAAAACCCAGGGCAGGTTTAGTACCTGCCCAGCAGCTGGCTTCTCCCATTCAGGAGCAAGGGTGTTGAAAGACATTATTATTGTTGTATTCAGTTGTTTATTTTTTAAAATCTTATATTTAGGAGGATCACATTTTCAATTCATTTTCATGGTAACAGAATACAGTAGTCTGAGGTGACAAAACTATCCAATTAAGTGAACGGTGATAGCTAAGTATGTATTCAACCACATGCAAAGCAAATAAAAAAACCTAAGGGCTAACAATAGCCCCATTGCTGGGAGTGTCTGGCTGGCTGAAAAAATACTGGTTGTTAATTTTAATTTTGTGCCTCTTTTTTATCATCTGTGATCTGCTTTTGTGAAGCTGTTTTTTCTCTTCATAGAGAATTAGTGCAGATGCCCTGCAGTTTGCCGGCTTGTGCCAAGTCACTTACAGACAGGTCTTAGCTTCTGGTCTCCATTGACAACCTAGGAGGAGTGATTTTCTGATCTTGTTTAAAGATTAATACTGTATCAATTTCTACTTAAGGGGAAAAAAAAAGGAGAAACTTAAAAAGTCATCCTAAGTATTAGGTTCTGTGCAAGTTAAGGAATAATGCCTGCTGCTCTGGAACAGGCTGGATTTTGTGTGTCTTTTCACCATCAAGTACAGTTTTTTTTTTGTTTTGAGTAGACTGCTGCTCTCCCAGATGGGTTTCTCTTATCAATGGGAAAAGAAGTCATTCATTCACTTGACAGGTATTCAAGCAATGACTGTCCAAGAAAGAGCTGCTAAACATAGAGCCACGGAACTGAGCACTGCCCTTGAAAGGGTTAATATCAGACCTCTGGCTCATGTCAGCTTACTGTTTTGGGTTGGGTTTTTTTTTCCCCTACAGAAATTGTCATTACGCACCTCCCAGCATTTATGAGGCAAAAAAGAAAAAGGGGTCATGGGGAAGAAACCTTTCTGCTGCATCTGAGCTGCTTCACTTAGAGTAGAATATAATAAGAAAAAGCTCAAAGACAGTTCTTCTCCACTCCCAGTGCATAGCATCTTCTGTCACTCAAGCCATCCTTGTCTTCTTTCAGCTGTGCTCTCCTGCCCTGCCTTGGCACACTGGCCCAGACTTACTGGGGAAAAATTGCTGGGAAAGACTGTATTTGAGGGGTTCTTTAAAGAGCTAATTAAATAAATTGCAGAGAGCTGCTCTTGGCTACAAGACTGAAGGTGTATGAGGATGGAAGCAGAGAGCTGCTTTGAGTGCCAGAAGTGTTTGTTTCAAGGAAAGCAGAGCAGAGGCTTTATTAGAACCATCTTTTTTACCTGGAGGTACCCATTAGCATAGGCAGTCATGGGATATCGTTTAACAGGCAGCTACACTTCTCACACACTTACCACTGTTTGTTTCTGCTGCCTTTAATGCAGACACAGACACAGGTTCATCTCCTGCCCTCCCTTTGTGAGTTCATCTCTCAGTACAAAAGTGGTTTTTTGCTGAAACCTTCAGCAGCAGGCTGGGTTTTACTGGCAAAGTAGGCAATGTGCAATATGCAAAAATCATACTCTGAGAGCCATTCTCTCTTGCAGAGTTCCTCCTGAAACTAGTTAAATCATATAGGTGAAAATTACTGGGAACATGACAGTTTGCCTCCTTTTACCAGACTATCACTACGTATGTTACACCTTGAGTACTACCACTGTTGATCAAATAATTTGCTTTGTGAAATTATTACATTTTCATAAGAAGATTTCTTTACAGATATTTAGCCAACAGTCTTCAAAATTGCAAATACATTACTTTCTGATAATTCTATAAAACTTAGAGAAAATACCCTCTGTGTGGAAAGTATTTATTTTATAAAAGTGTCTCTAAGCATTTTAAAGTGACAGTTTAAATGCAATCATCAAAGTGTGAAAAAATCATTATCAGTCATTGCAATTATTTGTCAAACAGGATGGAATGTAATCCAGTCCAGCCTTGTTCTTCAGAAAAGCAAGAAATTCTTCTTAAGAACTCAAAAAAAAGTAAATAAGTTTGAACAATTTCTGATGTTATCATTCAAAGAAAAATTCCTGTGTTCCTCTTTACCTGAGTTAACACTGCAAATAAATAATAATGACATTTACAAATTATTATTGCCACACCTCTGAATCTGCTAAGTTCTCAAATGTGGGATGCAATATGTGACAAAAATCCCAAAAGCAGGAGACATGCAAAATTCTGAATGCAGAAATCCTAAAAGCTGGGAAGCCTTGTTCATTCATTATGAATATAAACTAATTTTATGCTTCTTATTTCTGCTGACAATTTCTAAAATTGGAGATAATGAAAAGAGAAACTCTGTAGGTAATGTACTTTTCAAGATGTGGTGGGTATAGAAAGAGATAATTGCAGACTACTTGCTGATTGCTTTGCAGAATTCCTGTAGCAATAGACCTGTTGCAATAGCAATAGTCTTCCCTTAGCTCTAAATACCAGCACAAGACATAGATGTCTTTTATGGGGGAAAAAAATATCAAATAAATACTAAAGTCTTGAGAAGGTGTTGAGATTTGGGCATGAATAATTCCAAATTAATTCAAAGAGTTGTGGACAGATGGACCTTGGAGAACACATTGCTGGTGATTATGTCATCTTGAAATCACAGAATGTAAAGCCAGGAGTGTGTGAGCTGTGTTCGCTTTACTGGTGGATAGTGTTGGATATAGTCTTGGAAACAGTAGCATCCTAATCATTTGAGGCTAAATTTCATTATATGAGGTAATAAAAGCAACTAGAAAGCAGGTACAGGAACCTGATCAAACATGCTACGTGTTTATTCCAGTCTGTACTGTACAAAAAATACCAAGTAGGAATAGCTGACTATCATATAGATTTTCTAGATGTGCTTCAAAGTTGGTCCGAGATAGTGCACACTGCAAGAATCAAGGAGATGGGAAAACTACAGGTGAGCACTGTGAGGTCTGACACAACAGATAGAACTTGAAAACCCTATGAACCAATGTTTCTCTCAGCAACAAATCAAACAGGAGAGTATTGTCCTTACTTCGCTCCCAGTGCATCAGAGCAGGTTTTGGAGCACCTGAGTACATTCTCAGCTAACATAACTCCTGCTTAGTGACCCTTACTGCCAGGAAAATGCCATCTTGGCAAGGTTTGCTGCTATTTATCCATGGCATCCAAGCACAGAAATATCTTGGGCTTTCCTGAATCAAGGAAGAAAGACCAATGGCAGCAGTTAGACCTCTCACTTGACATTCACCAGTGTCTGGAACCACCAAACCCCACCAATTTATAATTATCCCCAGTGATCATTGTACAGTTAATTTATTTTAATACTTCTTTCTTGGTGAATTTATTAACATGCTGAGATGAAATACCATGTTCACATGCAAAAGCCCTCTGGGCTGTACAACCAGGAGTAGGACATAACAACATATCATAATCAAAACCATTATACTATTAAATATCACTCACCAATACAGAACTCTGTGGCTGGAAAACTACTGCTGTCCTTGATGAACTGTCCTAAATGTTACAAGTTGACTGTGGCTGCAGAAGCAGATTTTGATGATTTCCCTAGATCAGAATAAATCATTGACAGTTGAAAGTGTGAATCAAAAGCTGTGCTGTGATGGTAACATGTGGCTTAATTAATGCAGACAAAAAGGAGCTTGTTTTTCTGGCAGTTTAATCTCAACACCTCAGGGTGTTGGTGTCTGTGTTTCTCCCTTTAATATTGTTCAGTGTGATTTTTAAATTTTTTTTTTAATTATTTCAGCCAGGACTGCGATGGAAACCTTATGTATGTCCAAGGCAGTCTCCTCCACCTCCACCTGCTCTTTATTCTACTTCCTCTGCACTTGTGTAGTCACAGCTGAGGCATGTAGGCATGTCAGCTTAATCTCCATACATGCTTTTGGGTGCTTGCCTTATCTAATCTGCCTTTTTACATTTGTTTTAAGTTAGAATAATTTCTCCTCTCTGAAAATGTAATAATTTCCTAGTGAAAATAAATGACAGTTATTGTAATACATTATTTTTAGATGTTTTTCTTAAAGCTGATTTCTGTCTGTGCTCTTAGACCTCCTGTAATGCTACAGCAAGCTGCTGAAAATGTGTTTGTCCTAGAAACTGGCAATCTGGGTATGAAATTATGAGATCAGCCTGTATGAGCTACTGGCCCCCATCATCATGCCAAGCAGATTTTTAAAAACTCTTTGATTTAACCTAAATAAAATTGCTAGTGTTTGGGGTTTGACTGTATTTTTTCTATGCTGGGCTGACACTTAAAATATAAATGTATTCCATCTCATTCAACATACCATTCAGCACAAAATGAAAAGTCACAATATTTGTATTAAAAGGAAAGGACAAGCAAGTCTTGATTCCATACTGGAAATAGTGCTGTGACCTTTGTGTTATCCGGTGGCTGAAGAAGTTACCAGGACATCCAGGTTAAACTTTCTTCTGCATGAGAAAACCTGTGCTGATTGTACATATCCAAAAGAGATCCCTAAACACAAAGCTAGAGGATATTCATAAGTGTTCCAGTCTGTCCTGTTGATGTTTAACCACCAGATCTTTTATCTTTCTGTGTTGATTTATTTAGGACCATGTAAATGCCTCTCTTTGCTCAAACAAGACTTCTTGCCAGTGTAGTATAAAGACATTTTACTCAGTGAGTATTGATTTTCCTCAAATGTGAAAGAGAGTGCACAACAAATGTGCAAAGGTACAAGAATCCCATGAAGATCCTACCATGGCAGGAGGTATTCACTGTCACTATCCTGCCTTTTACATCCCAAGAACTGTATAGCGCATGCAATTTTGTACTTGCCCTTCCTTTACTTTTATTCAGGAAACTTACCATCAGAAATAGAGCCACCAAATTATGATGATTACAGAATTGTTTAGATTAAATAATTTAATCCTTCATCGCTGTAGTTTCCATGGCTAGTGCTCTGTTCTCATTGTTGGGTTTTATCCTGTTTTTCATTTCATCTTGGAAGCAATAAAGCACAAGATAGTTTCAGGCTGGGTCACAGAGCAATCAGACTGAATGACAAGCAGTGTTGCCTACTTGAGAAGTGCAAAAGGTCTGCTTGGCTGCAATTTGAAGCAATCTGCCTCTTGAATTTGTGATCATGCAGTTCTCATATTCTTCTAAACCCTGAGTGATCAGTCTTGCTTAAAATCCTATAATTTGGAAAGAAAATCACCATTTTGCATTGTTATTTTTGTTCTTCATTGTTACCCACCTTGGATATTCTATGATCTGCTTATTACTATTCCATAAAGGTAGAGGCTGGAAATATTAGTTGTTTTCTTTGTTTTCTATTTTAATGAAAGCCAAGTCTTACAAGTTCCCTTACAGTGAGTGACATTATTAACATGGCTCCAAGAGATACAACTTAGAAAAAAAGCCACTCTGTATTACGAGAGTCATGATATCATTGTGTAAGTTACTAATTCTGGTATCCTGCAGTATTTGAAGAATGGAAAGAGAGATGAGTTAATAATTTTAAAAACTTTTTTGTTCCTTTGTCTTCACCAACGATTTAGAGACTAAATGCTTCTGGAATTGCTAGTACTGTTCCATATGGGTTTCCAGGCAACTATGGAAAAAGGATGCATATATTATACATTCTGCATTATGCATCAATTATTTAATCAAAAGTTCAAAAGGGCTTGATTTATCATATTCCCTGCAGACAAATCCTTAGTCTGTAAGTGTTCACTCAGAACACAATATCCTGAAAATAGGTTCAGATTTTCTTTTCCTTTCAACTATAAAAGTTTATTAATATGCTAGACAATCAGAATAGCTGTTAGAGAGCTGGCATATAACCTGTATTTTTGGCATGTTCATTGAGGGACTACTGTTCAGCCTTTGGTGTTAGCATGACGTGTACTTTCGTTATGTAAGAGGGTTGTGTTATCTCAGATGTCCCTGAGCATTTGCTCTTAAAGGCTGCCACTGCAAGTCATCCAAGACTGAGACAAGAACTATTAGTGGATATTTGGAATTAATTTCAATGTCAAAAGGAGCGAAACAGGGATATCTACCTTAAAACTCTTACATTTTCAGTTGCTTAGAGACTGATTTCTCAAACATACCCATGATCCCAAGTGGCTCCTGTTGAAAACAGGAGTTGCAGAAGGTTGTCAGCTAATATTATTTTGTCCTTTAAAGAGGAAAATGACTGATTTGGATGTCTTTAAGTCAGAAGTTGACAGACACATGGCCTAGGTCACATCACAAGTATACCTACATGCTGCCCTCTGCTACACAGGTGGCACAGCTCTGCCTGAATGCAGACAGCTTTTGTAATTGGATCATAGCTGAAAATCTCTTCTTACTGACTTCCTGAACCCTGTGAAGACTGCCATTCACTGTGCTATTTCTGATGGCTTTGCTGATGAATGTATAAGGTTGGACAGTCTGTTCTGTTCCTTGCTCATGTCTCTGAGCATCTGCTGCTGGTAACAGGCATCACTCACCTTTGTCTGGCAGCCTTTAGCTTAGTTTCCCCAAGCCAGGATGTTTCTGTATCCTATTTCATATTGGTCCTTTTAATAAATGCTTCAAACTAAAGAAATTTTGGTAGTAGTAGGAGTAGTGTTGTTGTTGGTAACCTTGTAGACAGTCTAAAAACTTAGTGTAAAATTTATGTAGACATACCGTTTAATGGAAACAAACCAATGCCTTGGTTGGTCATAGAATCACTGTATCTTCTGATTCTTTGTGTAAGAGCTTTTTCTTCTTTCAATCTCATGTTTTTTCCCCTCAATCTGTAGCTGTGTTTTTAAGTCTCCTTCACAATTTCCCTGTCCCTTCTTCAGCTTCATGTCATTATCTGTGGCATTTGCTTTATCTCTACCTTCTCTGCAGCCCTCACTCCCTTGTCTGCTCTCTCTTTTCCTGTTTTTATCTTGGTTCCAAGAACCTTTTCTCAGGCAAGCTCTCTCTTACACTTGAGCCTTTGTTCCCTTTCCTTAGGCTGTTCTGATCTGTCCTGTTTGGATCTTTTACTGGGTCTGCCCTCATGTCACATGAGCACCTCCATGATGTGTCAGAGTGCATTAAGCAATGTGAATTAATGCCTGTCACATATGGGTCATTCTCTCAGGGTTTTTTCCGTATAACATCCTGTTTATGTGACAAGGGGGAAAAGAAGTAACAAGTCATCTTTGGAGCAGTTATCAGTGAGTTTGGTGGTCATGGTCCTTTGTTCCTAAGGACCTTTATCTTGAAGCCCATGTCTCCATTCTGGACTTGAAGCAATTAGACTTGAGGAGTCATACACAAGCTCAGTCCATACATGTTTTCTCTAGAGACTAAGGGACAGTGGTTTTTTTATGTACTTGCCGATTCTGGACAGGATAAGCTGGACTATTTTGCCCAGTATGTGTGTTGTAGCATTGCATTCATAGAATCCCAGAATTATTTAGGTTGCAAAAGACCTCCAAGATCATCAAGTCCAACCTTTGACCCGTCACCATCTTGTCAACTAGACCAAAGCACTTAGTACTACATCCAGGCATTTCTTGAACACCCTCAGAGGTGGTGACACCAACAGCTGACTCCCTGGGCAGCCAGTTCCAATGCTTAAGAGCCCTTGCAGTAAATAAATTCTTCCTCATGTTTTGAACTCCTCCATTGCATCTGCCAAGTTGGGAATTTTGCTGGTTTTTTACCCAGTCCTGGTTTTTAAGCCATCATTAAGTTAGCTCAGGAGAATGAGTAGGCACTACACAGCTGTCCTCCACCTTAACCACACAGTCTGCACGATCTTCCTGCCTATACAGTGCTCTCCATCACAAACTGACACAGTTTGATCTGTCTCCAGCCATTCCTCATTCCTGTCTCCAGTAACTTTTACAAATAAGCCCACTGTGAAGCCAGCCCACTGTGGAGCCAGCCACTGCCAGTGGTGAAAGCTCTCAGCAATTACAGGATTCTTCAGGGTGAAAACAGCAAACAGTCTCCAGAAGGAAAGTTAGAATGTGGGACCTGATGAAATTTTTCTTATAATTCTCTCCTCCTGTAATTCCCAAAGAGTGTTTTTTTCCATGCTTATTTGTTTTAAGTTACATCAAAAGTTTGTGTAACTCTAGTAATATGGATTAACTTCATAACACCCAGAATATTCAGAGAGAAACTTTAACTTAGCCATTATATCATATTTCACTGTATCTAGTTTTATTTTCATTAAGTCTTAGTGGAAGATTTCATACAGCTATTATCTGGTATGCTAGGACAAATTGTGAAAACAGAAGATGTTGGCTATAAAAATAATTTCCTGCTTTTATAAGTGTGGAGAGACTGCACAATATTATGTCCTCAGTGGGTATTGTTATTAATACAGTACTGGGTCTCTATACAATGAACATTCAGCTTCCTGGCATTAATGTTTGTGATATACAATGGCTTTACAGAGGCCATTTTCCTTGTGCTGAATCAAGGGATTCCTAGGCTGAATTCAGACTGAGTTGTATCTGTGATACTATTTTTGGCTGCAGATGGTTTCTAGCAAGGTGTTTGTCCCTTTAACCGAGAAAAGTGTGGGCTAATTTCACAGAAGTTCTCTGTCTGCTCAGCCTTTTCTTCGGTCCATGTGGATGGATAGATGGATGTCTCCTTTCCTGACAGGGAGTAAATTGAAAGTAACTCTTTTGAACTCACTGACATCACTATGGCACAAAGGAAAGAATGAATCTGTCTCTCAGTGTGTATTGTTTGAGGAGGCTGAACTCAATTTCTGATAAATGAAGCTGACACTAGTATCATACTGCATCTCTTGTAAAGGTCCTGATCTTCCTCAAGTTTAATTTTCCACAGTTCATTCATCTATATTTTGCCTTGAAACTCTTTATTTTGTCTTGGATTTGCAGGATATTTTAAGGTCTGCATGTGTAAAATAAAGGATGACGGATAAGTGGCCATGTACATTGAGACTCTTACTCCATCTAGGGGCTCTGACAACATCATTAAAGAGCTTCTGTCACACAGGGAGAAGGATAGATGTGCGAAACTTCACCTAAATCTCATTTATCTGCTATTTCACATTCTGCAGTCGTGTTGCCTTTCTCAGTGTTGCTGATTGTTGAGCTATGTTTGTATCAACTGGAGCTTTTCTCCTTGGCCTAGCCCTTATTTCCTCAAGAGATGTGAAATTTTAGAGCATGATATTTTAAGGGGAGACACTGCAGTTGCCTTCTGGTTTGGAGTCCTAGTTACTGAGGGAATCAGCTGGGGAAGTAGAACACTAACCCACTCTGGCAGAAGACATTGCTTTGAATGTGAGTAATGTCAGTCAGGAGAGGAAATCTGGAAAGATTGTGTGAACACAAAGATGGAGTTTAGTCAAATATTCTGGATAGTTTCTCTGAATAAGGGGCTGCCTGTTCAAATGGTTACCCCAGAAATGGATATTCCAGATACCAGGATCCATCTTTCCCTCTTTTATAGCTCATATTCCTGAAGATTTTGTGGCAAATAAATTGCATTGTTTTCAAATGTAATACATGATTAAATGTATTTTATGTATTTTAAATGTATTAAACCTATGAAAGCTGGAACCTATGACAGTAATTAGCAACTTGATTACCAGTCTCAACAAAAGGTTAAATAAGATCAGTCTGAACTGTCCTTATGATTTCAGGCATAAGATGCTTTTTAAGTTCTTTGTGTCACATCGATGTCTTGCTTCATAGCAGTGCTCTTGCTCTCAACAGCTGAAGTTGGTACTGGCATTTTGTCACCAGAACCCTCTGGACTTAACCAAAGTCTTCAGAAGAGAGAAGCATATGTTAATAGTCTTTAATATGTCTCTTCTGCTCTGGGAATGAAAAATGCAGTTGTGGTATCAGACTATTTACCCAAGCATTAAGTGTAAGATTTTCTCTAATGATTTTTAAAAAATTAAAATGTTATGGGTCAAATTCAATCCACATTACATAAGAAAAGATTTAAATTAATAGAATAAGGATCAGGTTAATAATCAGCATATATGTAAAATACTACATCTTTTGTATTCAAGAAAGTGCACAATTCATCTTTCATTAGTCTTCTGTACCTTGTGTTGCCGTTTACAGTCTGGCCAACCCTTAATTATTTTAAAAAATAATACTACAGAAAATAAACTAACCATGGATCACACTCTTAAAAACAGGATATATGCCAAAGAGGGCTTTTGTTTTCAAGCAGTTATAAATGTATAATAGGTGCTCATTCTTTTTCATCGACCTTTGTGATGTGACTGAACCTTATAGGTTGATAATGTAATCTCAACTTGTTTTCTATAGCTAAGAAACTGTTGTAAAGAACTGTTAAATCGCATTTTCCCTTATCATCACAAGCTATTTTTTAAAGGAAACAGCAGTTAATATGAGATTGGGACTAACACCCTGTATCCTTAAACTGGTAACGTGCACTGCTTCAAAATTCATGAAAAACGTAAACAACCCAATCTGTTAACATTTGCATTTCCTCTATGGTTGCATTTGGCTGGTAACAGTGCCAAGCAAGCTGTAGTCCCCCTGTGGCATGGGGAGAGTGTTAGGAGGAGGATGAACGGAGCTGGCAGCGGTTGTAGCAGAGGGAAAAAGGAAATTATTGATGAAAGAAATATGTGGTATATGTCACACTTGGCATTTGAAGAAGCATACTGCTGGAGAAGATGTTATCGCTGTAATAAGGGCATCCAACATGAAGACATTCTGCCTTTTCCCCCGCACGGGTTTGGCATCGCTTGCCTGTCACTCGCCGTCGCAGGGCATCCCCAACGCAGCCGAATCTCCCCGCACACAGGCTTGATTCCCCTAAATACAGGGACGGGGCCGTTTTCGGGAGACAGCGACGGGGATGCACCGCCCCCGATTCGCGCTATTTCGCTTGACACTGTGCCAGGAGAGAGTTAAAATGCTGGAGCGAGTGTGGCAGCATTTAAAATGCGCCCAGGAGTGCCATCCTGTGGCGAGGCCCCGGCAGGAGCGTGTGCGGTGTGTCCCGCCGGCTGCCGACAAAAAGACCTCCGACATCGCGGCTGGCGACATCGCGGCTGGCGCGTCTTGCGCTCTCGCACTCCATCCGAGCTGTGCCAGCCGCGGGCTCCCGGGCTTCCTCCTCGCATGCCCAGGCATTTCGGAGCTCCCACTTTCATCTCCGAAGCAGGAGGGCTCACACGTGGCTTCGGATTTTCCTCTGGAAACATTTTTTGAAGGTCTCCGTGATTCTGTTGCTGTATTCATTGTCAGGTTCACCTGATCTGTATTTTACAAACTGACATGAGAACTCAAATGTAAGGCAAATTGATCTCTTTTACGAGAAATTGGAAAGCTGTTGTGTATTGTACATATCTGTTGACCAAGTCTTGTTATCTCATGAGTTTTTTGGCTATTCGAAAGCTTCCTTTTGTAGGAGCTATTAAGTCAGACTGAGGCCTGATCACACAGTGCCTCAAATAAAAACTTTCTCTTTAAAATGTTTCTGTTGTCACAAGAATAATAGAGACACACAGTCTAGAAGATCTCAAGAATAATAGAGTCACACAGTCTAGAAGTTCAGAAGAATAATAGAGATGTACAGTCTAGAAGTTCACAAGAATAATAGAAGCACAGTCTAGAAGTTCACAAGAAGACACGCAGTCTAGCAGTACGCTTGTCTTGGGGTGGTTATAAAGTTTCTGACTACAGAATACATGTAGCAATAGGCCTGCTATTTGCATATTGGTCTTTAATTCATAGATACATATAACTCCTAAAATAAGAAAATTATATGCAATCAATGGATTTAGGCCATGTGACTTCTTAGCAACAGTGCTGAATTTTAATTATTTCCTAGCTGTCATCAAAATACTAAGAAGCTGAGGGTTAGATTTTTTTATTTCATTTTATATATATTGTATTTCATTCATCATTTCAGATAAATTATTTCAAAGCACATTTTAAAAAAAGGACGCACTTTGTCAGCATCTGGGTGACAAGTAGATGACAACACTTTCCCAGCCCAGCACTCAGGGTGGATCACCCACTGTTCCCTTTTGCAGAATTGACTGTCATTAGTGCTGCTCCTTGGAGAGACTGATGGCTTTTGCCACCCACAGAGAGCCCTTCAGTCTTAGGTTAAATATAGGTAAGATAAGATGGTCAGGAATTGACAGCAGGGGAAGAAGGAACTTCTGTTGTAAATTAAATTACTGTATGAAAGAAAAATTTTACTGGAGATCTTTACACACGCATACAACTTGGTGGATTTGTCAGGTACCATATTAAAAGTGAAAAGACCACATTTCAGTGTATTGTTAGCCTAATGATTACTCCTCATTAGTAACACTTCATCAGAGTTCTGTAACAATCAGAGTCCTGGGAGGTTTTAGAATAACTTATTTTGCCTTCTGGGCACAAAATAGGTAGAGCAGAATGTGATGCCAGCCCAAGTATGCAGACAGGGGGACCTTTAAAACTTTCTTTAAATTTCCAGTGCCTCGGTTGTACACATTGTTTCCTGCAGATTTCCAAACAACCACCAGCCAGGTTTGATTCAGGAAATCCTTCTGTGCATGCAGTGTGCAACTGGCTGGCATATGCACACACAACTCAGCTCCTGATGGCTGGGACATCCTATCCCATGTGACATCACTGGGACAGGTGATCTGCATGAATCCAGTGACTCCAAATGCAGCTGAGTTACTCTGTATGCACACTGGTTCAGAAAAAAGCTGCTTCCGTTGGCTGGTCTAAGTGTTTAGTTCCTCACCCAGGCACTCCTCCTCCCCCCTGGGATGGGTAGGTGGAAGTGGATAGCCTTATTCCACCTTCCTGCTAAGCCTGTGCATATCACACACCTGTGCAGTCTCACAGCGCAGGCAGAAAGGAGGAGGAATGCATGCAGCTGACCATGGATTAAATGTCACCATGACCTCCCTCTGAAATCCCTTGGCCTTCAAGGGAAAGCCAAAGGGAATACCTGCACAGTGCTGTGAAGGCCTGCAGCACACCTCAAACAAAACGTCTTGAAGATGTGGAAGACTTTTTCTCAAACATTCAAGAGGCCTCAGGGTAGGTTCTGTGGTTTTTTATTTATTTTACATGTATTAGGGAAGGGCCTTGGAGCACAGCTTACTCAAGTAATGATTTTAGAGAAAAGTTGGTGAGGCAACACTGACTCCTTTCCAGTAAGAGTTACTGTGGTTTTGCAGTTTAGGTTCATGATCAAACAGCAACATCACATAATCAATGAAGTTGGCAGGGACTTCTGGAGAGAGCAAGTTCAGCTACAGCAGATTGCTTAAGGTTTTGTCCTGTTATTTTCAAGGATGGAAGACTCCACAGCCTTTGTAGGCAATATCACAGTGTTTGAAAATCCTCACAAGGAAAATCTTTTTCTTACACTTAAATGCTTTCCTGTATTTTAATTTGTGCATGTTTCCTTCGGTCCTTTCACTGTTCTGTCCCTGAAAAGAGAGTGGCTCCATATTCTCTACTTCCTTGCCCTGGATCATAGAATCATAAAATGTCTTGGGTTGAAAGGGACCTTAAAGACCATCTAGTTCTAACCCCTTCCATGGGCAGAGATGCCTTCCTCTAGATGTGGCTGCTCCAGTCCCCATCCATGGGGATGAGCCATCCCCATCCTGGCCTTGAACACTTCCAGGGATGGGTCACACCACAACTTGTCTGGTCAACCTGTTGCAGTGCTTCACCACCCTCACAGTGAGGAGTATTTTAATATCAGATATTTGGGCCATGAGTAGCCTGGTTGTTCCAGAATGTGTAGAGTGACAGCTGTCACCAGATGTGCCCTGCCAAAGAGTGCCTTATTTTAGCCCTGAGCAGAAGAAACACCCTGGTACATTTTCATTTTCATGTAATTTGGTATCTAGAGAGTATAAAAAACTGCAAGCTTTCACCTCTGGCACTTTGATCTGCATGGTAGTGGGATGTGCAAGTAAAGTTTAGAGTGATCACACTACAGCTGACTGACTTGAGGGGCAGCTTGGCCACCAACAGGTGTAGTTTAGAGTAAAAACATGCATCAGTCAGTCCTCTGTTACCTGCTTGACAACAGGAGACTGGGATCCAAACAGAAAATGTGAGTAACTTCCCAGGGCTTCTTAGCAATGACAATGACAAATGGCTCCAATACCCTAATTTGTGATGGGTTCATAGATTCTAATGAAAAAAAAGAAGAATCGTATAACATATTTTATAATATTTTTAGGATTGTTAGACAAGGAAGCATAAATCTTTCCCTTCTAATGGAATCCACCTGAAATACCTGACATACAGTCAAGTGCCATTGATTTCAAATGACAGTATAAGTATGCTTAAACTCAAGCATGCATGTAAGAGCTTTGCTGGACTAAAATCTTCATGAAATGTGTAGTAAAATTTTGGAAATAATTTAAACTAATATTTCTTTAGAAGTTTCTTCTTATATTCACCAACAAAGGAAAATATATCAAGAAGAATTTTGGTCCTAATTATCTATCACTTGGACATGTTTAACTTATATTTATATAAACCTACTATAGTTTAATAAATATGAATTTATTGTTAAAGCCCTGATTTAGTCACTTCCTGTATTTGATTAAATGTAATCTCCTCTTCCATGTTCATTTAGTGATAAATGGAGAGATAACTTTGCAAAGTTCATGGTTAGGGTGTAATACAAAAAAGTGAAGTAGGACAGATGAGGATTTTTGTATGAGTAGATCCATTAAATGGTAGGAAAGCTTAAGCACAAAGCTTAAGCGCACAGACTGTTTTTAAATTCTTAAATTTTTTTTACTACTTAGAAGATAAACTTTGCAACAATTTTTTCTTTTTTTATGTTTGCTTAGGGCAACATCATTTCTTGACAGCTAATGTTTGAGGTAATCTGCCTCCTTTGAGATTAGTGATTATCTATATCTCAGAGCCTTTCCATAATTATAAATTATGTGATGGAGAGAAAAATTCATTTTTCACTGCATAAGTAAATATTAATTTCTTTGCTTTGAGTTGAAAAAAAGGAATGTAGTCCATCTCTTCTCTCTCATTTTGACTATTAAGATACTGTATGTACCAAACAGAAAATTACTTGCTGCAAATAAATTAAGGTTACATTTAAAATAAGTTAAAAATACGTTGGTTTTTGATGATGAAGAATGAAGAGCCTAGAAAATGCCTGAAGAAGAAAGAGAGGATCAAGATCAGTAAAACTTACATATGTGTGTATAATAAGCAACATAAGATTGCTAAATTCTGTTTTCTCCAAATGTATCTGGGGTACATCTCTTCCACAAATTGAGCTATTAAAAGAGTGTAGGTGATGGAATTCTACACTGTAACTACTAATTGCTCACTTCCATTATAAAAGTAATAAAAAGTTAAAGGAAAAGGTATTCGGAACACAGGTAAAGGCAGAGGAGCAGGATGTAAAACTTGAAGGTATCTGAAAACATTTTAGTTTGAGGAAAATACAAAATTCCTTTCAAACAGAACCAGCCATCCTCATCCCCCTTGCATCCTGCAGGGAAAGACTGATCAGTTCTGTCTCAGCACACTGGCAACAGGCACTCTCCAAATGTTGCTTTAACAGTTGAAGGAGTCCACTGAAGGAAATAACATTTGCTGTTTGGAGTGTATTTTCATACATTAATCTTGATTCTCTGGAGTTCAGTCCAGGTCTCCTCAAAGACCACATTTTTTGGTAATGATTGCTGTGGAGTGAATGGCAGCCATCTGTAATGCTCCTCATCTGTGTTGTCCCACTTCTGTCTGGACACTGAACTTTATTTACATTCACTAATCACTGTCTCTTACTGAGCATGCTCAAATACAAAACCTTCTAGGATGCTGCTGAAATATTACATAACGTCATAAAATTTACCTTAGCAGACAGTTTTTGCCATAGAAGAAGAGGTAATAGAGCTTTGCCTTAGCTGTGACATCAGAGATCACTTAACAGAGAAAATCTAAAGGGAAATGTAGCTTAGCAATTGCTTATGGAGATTGTCTACATTTTTTTCAGACATCAGGCAAATGAGTGAGATCTACACCTGGGTAGCTGTGCTGTTTACAGAGTGTGAGGCCTTTCTGAAGAGTCCATGAATGTTGACTGGGCTTCATGTTGTTGATAGCCTTATACCACACAAGCACTAGATACAGGCAGCTTTTACTCCTACAGCATAGTGATCATCTGCTGAAGGAACACCAAACAGATTTCTCTAGTTTTCCAGATCTGTTTCCGAAGGGACATCTTTCACATGCTGAGGCATAATTCACTTTTCCGTTGGAAATGTGGGCAAGGCAACAAAAGCAACAACAGCAATTAGAAGTTAAAAACAAACTTTTGTAGTTTTAATCTCTTGAGGGAATTCAAGGCAGATTTTAGGAGAGAGAAAGCTCTCCTGCATTTATATGCTGCATTGTTACTCTGCAAACTCTTCTTGTTAGAATCATGTAGCATGTAGAAATCAGATTTGGGGTTTATTGCACTACGTGTTGTGCAAACAAAGGAAGGAGATATGCCTTCTTATCCGTCTCAGTGATGGATAAATAAATGAGCATAACAGGTATTATGGAAAATGGGTAGAAAAGAAGATGAGGAATGCAAGCTTATGCAAAGTTTGAGAGGTTGACATTCTCTTATTGCATTGAACAGAATACAGATACAGCATTAGCTGTAGGCATCAATTTATATTATCAAATGAGTGGAGCTTGCAGAGTCCTGTGTTTTAATTCTCATTTGCCAATACTGACCATTTGAATTGGCAGCACGATATAATATGTAAAAGTTTGCTTACTGTGTGAGTAACCTTAAAAAATAACAGAATTTGAGGTGATCAGTAGGGCAGTACCCCTGAATGTAATCTGCACAAGGTCAAGCGATGCAGTGTAAAAGGTAGTGACTCTGACAGGATCTGGTAGCTGTTCATACAGATTGAAGTATTTATTATTCATATTTTATATAAAATCTGAATTATTCTAGGTCATGTAGTAGTCAGACTAGAAAATACATCTTTTCTTAATGTTTAAGGAGGAAGGTGTGGGATTCAACTCAGTTAACTTTACCAGCTCCAAGGTTACATGTGTCATGTAAACATGTTGCTTTAGGCTTTGTCTGTAGTCTGTGAAGAAATATGGGCAGATTCACAGTACTGCACATCCCACCTGTCTCCCAACAGATGCTTTAAGGTCCTTTTTTCTTTCACTGGCATGAGAGGGAGCTTTGTTCACCAGTCAGCAGCAGATACTTAGTTTTTTACATTTAATTTAGCTGCATGATTCTTGTCCATAACAACTGACTTGAGCAAAGGTCAGAGATTTCAGTCATCTGTACAGCAACCTAACAAAATGCCCTTGTGATTTTAGCTAGAAATTTGAGCAGGTATGTTCAAAATCAGTAGTTCTTGTTAAATGTCTGGCTCATGTCCATCTTCTGTCTCCTCCTCCAGGAAATAATGCTTTCCAGCCTCTTAGATATATGTAAAATTATTTAATAAAATTAGTTAATTAATAAAATGCAAAATAAAATATTGCAGTAGGATTGTTGTTTATTCAGCTTCAAGTAGAATCAAAGTGTTTCTGGAGAAAAAAAAAAAAGCCCAAGTTATTTATAGCACAAATACACAGCAGTTCCTTGAGACTAATATTTCATGGTGGGTAGGGAACTCTTACAGCTGTGTAATCTTCAATAAGTCATTTTCTTAGTCTTGTGCCCTACCTTTCTGGCATACCAATGAACATCAGGAGAGCTATGAGGCTTTCAGGTTAGAGTTAACAATAAAACCAGTAATTTTCTCTCAGATGTGTTTAGTATACTGATACTATTAATCCCACGATTGCTAGCCTCTGGACATTTTCCTTCCCAAGACCATCATCAAAACTAACTCTGGATATGACTGTGTTATGAGAAATATAATACCAGTCAGAAAACAAAACAGCAAAAACCCCACATTAAAATCTGACAGCCACACAGTATCAGTACTAGATCATGTGAAGAATAAAGACACCAAGCCCTTTCAGCCTTATTCATAGTGCTAGCTCTTTTCCTCCATATTCAAGAATTTTCCACTACTAGGCTGCAGCAATTAAAGTTTAATTACAGCATGAAATTCTCACTGTTGGGGAGTCTGGATGTCAGGTTCTTCCTCCCTGGCTAACCTTTTATTGAGGTTAGGGAAATCATCACAGTTTCCAGTGACTGCGAAAGTGAACATGTATGGTCAAACCAATTCCTGCACGGGTTGCTTGAAAAGTACCCCAGCAGTTCTAATGGCATGATTTGTTACCTTTCAAATTGCTCTTTTCCACTCTTGCTTTTTTCTGCTACTACACTCATGCACTCCCAGATAAACAGCCTGTCCCTGTTTATTCTTTTCCCACCAGCTCTAATGTTGCTGATTTTGCATCCTCATTCAGTATTTATAATAAGATTGTCCTAGTGATTTCTGTGTTGTCTGTAGTGCTGGTTCCTGTTTGTCCTGTGTCTTGGATCGCTCTCTTGTTATTGTAGCCTCAAGTCACTGTGAGCTGTCTGCATATGGCATTGCTCTTTCTTTTGCAGTTTGTTACGCCTGGTAATGTCTCACATTGTTCGTATTTGATGATTTGCACACATAACCAGAAGCCAACTTGGTGAAACTGCTGGTGGAAGGACCTTCTTCATCTGCTTGGTCTGAATGACCAGAGATAGCCCCCATGGCCAGCAACAGTCTGCATGGCCATAGACCTTGAGGGAGACATCCCACTTCACCTTTTGCTTTCTGCCAGTCCTTCCCTCTCAATACCACCACAAAATATATGCATATGGTCCAACCTGTTCCTACATCTTCTGGCAGGTTGCTCTGTATATCCAGTACTTTCTTTGGCTCCTTTTGTGGTGGAGCCCTTCTCTCCTGAACCAGACAGTGGCCAGCTTTCTGGTGACTTCGTCCATTCTCTGGCTTCTGAGCCATGTGGGGAAGCTGCCCAGAAAGGGTCAGTTATGACGTGCCAGCTGTCCTCTTGGAGATCGTTCATCTTCCATTTATCCAGATTACCTCTGACAATGAAAACTGATTGAGTGGGAATGGAAATGACTGCATTAAAAGGGTCTGAGACCTGTGCCAGATTTTTTATGGGGAAGTTGCCCTTCTACCAGCCAGAAAGCAAACAGAAGGGTTCAGAGGTTGCGTACTCCACCCACCCAGCTGTAGTGGGTTGACTCTGGTTGGATGCCAGACACCCACCAAAGCATCTCTATCACTCCCCTCTGCAGCTGGTCGAGGGGGAGAAAATATGACAAAGGGTTGAGATAAGGACAGAGAGAGATCACCCACCAAATAACATCACAGGCAAAACAGATTCTAATTAGAGATATGAATTGAATTTATTACTAACAAAATCAGAGCAGGATAATGAGAAGTAAAATAAAACTTTAAAAACACCTTTACCCTGCTCTCCCTCCATCAAAAGCTCTACCTCCACTTCAGTGGCACAGGAGGACAGAAGTGGGATTATGGTCAGTTCATTACAGGTTGTTTCTGCTGCTGCTCAGGGAGAGAAGTCCTTCCCCTGCTCCAACCTGGGGTTCCTTCCACAGGAGACAGTTCTCCATGAACTGCTCCATCCTGTAAACAACATTTCTCCACGAACTGCTGCAGCACAAGTCACTCTTCCACAGGATGCAGTCCTTCAAGGACAGGCTGCTACAGCATGGGTCCCCCACAGAGTCACAAGTCCTGTGAGGATGCTGCTCCATCATGGGTTCCTCTCCCCATAGGTCTGCAGATTCCTTCTGGGAACCTGCTCCCAGATTCACAGGGCCTCCCACAGATTCACAGCTTCCTCTCAGGTGCCCACCTGCTCTGGTGTGGTCTCCTCCAGGGGCTGCAGAGGCTCAGCTGCCTCACCATGGTCTGCACCATGGGCTGCAGGGAAATCTCAGCTCTGGTGCCTGGAGTACCTCCTCCCTCTTGGTGTGTAATGGGCTGTTCCTCTCACATATTCTCACCCTGCTATTCTTTCGCAGTAACTACAACTGTGCAAACCCCTTTTTTAATTCTTCCTAAATATGCTATCTCAGAGGCATTACCACCATTTCTGGATGGTGCAGACTTGGCCAGCAGTGGGTCCATCCTGGAGCCAGGTGACACTGGCTGTGCCAAACATTGGGAAACTTCTGGCAGCTTCTCATAGAAGAGAAGCTTCTGTAGCCCTCTGCTACTAAAACCTGGCCACTCAAACATCAGCTTAATTCAGAATAATATTCTGAAGGCAACCTGCCAGCATACAAGTTTGCCTATAGAAGTTTCCTTTTAATAAAAAGATAAAATAAATACTTTGGTTTCATAATGGAACTGTATCTTGTAGGTTTTCACAGTTATTTGCTAGGGAACAGCAAGAAGAAGCGGAAAAGTGCTGTGTCTAGTCCCTAAAGTAGTTGCTGCTGCTATTACCACTCATCCTCTTTGGGCTTTCACATGTGCTAGCAGGGTGTTGGAGGCTGTTTATTCCTGAGGCAAAAGAAGGGAAACCCAGTCATAGGGCAGAATTCTAGACTAAGTAAAATGACTTTATCTTGTTTCATCATCGCCTACTATCAGCTTACATTTCCCTGCCATTAGACCATCATGTCACATTGCAGTCTGAGACAGCACCTGCAAACCAATCAAGTAAAAATAAAATGAGGAGGATTATAATTAAGTTTCCCTATTTACAAAAACAAGGATATCCTTCCACATACAGGTGGCTTTTGATACATCAGAAAACATCACAGTCCTGTGTAACGAGAACTGTGCAGTAGTTTCTTTGGTGAAAAAAAAGAGAATTTGCACCCTGAGCATCCTGATTATTTTTTTTTGACACTTCAGTAGGACACAAGGTAATACTTAAGATAAAGGGATGAACCTTTGAGTTCAGGTTTGAACTAAATCCAGTTTTTAAATTACTGTAGGGGTTTCTTTATTTTTGGCATAGTGCATCTCTTCTGGAAATGGCAATCCACAGCAAGCCAATCATACTGCCACAATAACAGTGCTCTGCAAACAAGATTTCTGTTTGGGTACAATATGAAGGGCGAGCAGAGATTGTCCTTTAAGCTGTCCTTGTAGGTAAAAAAAAGGCCCCATCAAATTCAGCTTAGACCAGGACTTCATCAAAGAGAGAGATTTAACAATTCATTTGGCAAATATATTTAGAAGACATAAAATATGACTTTCAGATCACTTTATTATGTGTTATTTGTTTAAATGTACCCTGACTCAATTACAATTCTGTTTCTGTAAAATATTTTGCTTTCCATACAAATTGCTGAAAAGAATTTTCAAAATATCCGTATGTGATAAGCACTTAGTATTCGTAGGATCTTCTGAAAAGCCCATTTGCTATGCAAATTAATATCTAAGAGTAATTTCTGAATGGGGATTCATAAAGGCATGGTTCAGAAAAACAATTAGCATATGTTTACCTTTCAGTGATTTCTGTAAAATACAGACTTTTATTTGAATGCTTTATACAATGGGGAATGATTTCCCTTGCTAAGGTTGTACTCATTACAACTAGTAATATCAATATATTGTTTGCTTATTAACGGATTTGAATTTTATTTGCTCATTCCTTCACCAGGTTCAATATTTAGTGATGGAAAACGCATTCATTCATTTCATTATTCATGAAGCATGTTGTACATGGTTGTGTTATTCCCCACCCTGTGGGAGGAGGTGACTCTCTTTCTCAGTTGCTTTCTGGAGCACGTTTTCCCAGCTGAGTCTTTCTGTCCTGTCCCCTAGTGCACCTGGTGGACATCTGGAATGTGATAGAAGCCTTGCGAGAGAATGCCCTGAACAACCTGGATCCCAGCATCGAACTGAACGTGGCTCGCCTGGAAGCTGTGATTTCAACCATCTTCTACCAGCTCAACAAACGGATGCCAACAACCCATCAGATCAACGTGGAGCAGTCCATCAGCTTGCTGCTCAACTTCCTGCTTGCAGCCTTTGATCCGTAAGTCTGCCTTCCTTCCCTCCTCTCCCAGCTGCTGGAAGGATTTTACTTCCTCCAGAATTATCTCTGGAAAACAATTGAACAGGTTCAATTCTGTCCCAAATAATGAGCACGTGAATGGTGCTAACCAGGGAGATAACCTAAATTAAGGGCCTCTGCTTTCCTTTCTTTCGAGCCAAATTCAGCACAACTGTGTTTTCATCCAGCTACTGAGACTTGTTCCAGTTTATATCAAAGAAGAATTATCTACAGAAACAAATTCACATGTGCTTCTAATTTGGCTTGTTGTTTATTGACACACCAGTGGCTGACACCACTGCAATGCCTCTGCAGCAGTGCCATGGGTTAATAGCTCATTATTTTGAAAGAGCTCATTTCCCTGCAAGTTCTTGCAGCTGTAAGCAATTTTTTTTCTGGCTCATGCCAATGCAGCATGGTCTTAAGACCATGACAGAAATAGGATTAAAGACCTGGAGATGATGAAATTCATGTTGTTCACTACTGCATGGGACTCGTATTACAAAAAGAACAAATCACTTACATTAATGAGTATACTGTATATACCTATTACAGTTTCTGAAAATGTAGTTGGCAGCTTGTACTGCAATATTTGCAGTCCTCAAAACTGAGTTATTGGAGAACAGTGGTTAAGTCTGACAGATACAGATGTTGTCACTTCATGGCTTATTTTTTGAAAATTCACCTGCGGAAAACACTGGCCATTAAACATTAAAATAAAGATGCTTCCCCTCTCTCTTCCCAGCCTCTCTCTTGCTGCCCTGGTACTGGGTGTCATTGAGCACCTCTCGGTGCCAGATCAGCCGGTGGCTCAGTCACCATGGCAACAGGGAGAAAAAGTAGATGTTCCACATGAGAAGGCTGCACTCAACCTCTCCTCCTGCCCCTCAGAGAGGATGAAAAGCCAATCCATTGTGAAATCATAGCCTTCAGGAATATTTTCCTCCCCTCAAGGGCAATAAAACAAGGAACGGACATTTTAATTCATACCATTGTGGCTGTGACAAGTGCAATGAAAGATGCTGGAAATGACCAGATGCATTTATTGCTGCATGCCACAACCAGCCAGGTTGATGTAAACTGCTTCCTGGCTGGTAAACACAGGGAAAGACCCTGGGCTTTCCTGCACCCTGGGCTTTGAACCTGTTGTGCTTGTTTTGTAGCTCACAAAGATCTCAACTACAAAACACAGCTACTTGCAGCAAAGTGGAGTAGAGGAATTTAGTCCCCTGGAGGGAATCAGAGAATGTTTTTAAGCAAGTAAGGCTTTGCTTTCCCTGAAAACATCCCATGTGCTGTAGCTCATGATCTGTTTCTGGGCTCCCATCAGAACCTTCCCCAGCTGTGACCCTCAGTCCATTTGTCAAGCAGCAGCTCAGTCTGTTGTGCTGCCTCTGAGTGTAGTGCATGGAATGCCCTTTCCAGAAGGGCCGGGACACCCAAGGAATCCCTAAGAAGAGGCTCCCAGCTCTGAGGAAGGAGATAGGGACTAGCTGCCTATCACCCCATATTAAATGCACCAAATGTACGAGATGAGGTTCAGGTGCAATCTGAGATACCTGAGTTCAGGTTTGTGGAGATATGTGTCAGCTAGGTCTCTGTACTGTAATGGAAGTCTAGACACCTGTCACAAATAAAGACATACCAGTTAAGCATCTGATTCTCAAAATGTGCCCTACACTTTTGTATGGCTCATATAATTGAAGTTTTGTGTTGAATATTGGTTTAACAACCACTGGTGGTTCAGGTTTCCTGGTTTCTGGGAAACAGAGGGAAGGAGGTGGGTCTACAATGCTACAGGCACAGTGTGAAAGCTGCTGGGGTCTAGCCAGAGCTTCTGTCTTTGTTTCCCTTGTTGCTCCTTTCTCTCCCCTCCAGTGCAGCAGAAATGTCGTTCTTTGCTGAAAGTTAGAAGCTGGTAGAAGGAGGAGCAAGGTGTTTTCTTATGGTCTCATGTCCAGAGAGAATCATTGCTTATCATGCCATCCAGAGGGATTCAGCAGGCCAGAGAAGCAGGCCCATTGGAATATCCTCATGAGGTTTAGCCAGGCCAAGTGCAGGGTGCTGCAGATCCACAGAAGGTGATGCAGTTTATAATGTCCCATTTGGAATCCAAAGAAAGCGGAGAAATGGAGTCTGCAATCTAAAATACAGGAAAGGACCACAGGGGACAAGTTATTTCATGCTTTAAAATTTAATAAGCCTGCCACTGTCTCATTTATTTAGTTCTAGTTAATATAGATGTTGCTCTTTGTGTACTGTGCTGGCTGAAGATCCTACAAACTTGAAACAGAGCCTCTTCCTTCTTTTATAACCTGCTGAAAACCTGGCAGGTTTCTCTGCCTTCTGGCAAGGAGTGTTTCCTTAGGCCTGCAATACAGATGTCTTCTCAGGAGCTAAAACTTGGCTGGCAAAGCACAAAAGGAACCACAGTGGACTGCCATGGCATGTGGGCCAACTTGGCCACTGTCAGTGCTTAGCTTACATCCTGGTTTGTTTATGGGCTTTTTATGGCCTTGGGGATTCATTAGGCCCACAGATAATTCTATTTCTCTGCTGCTCAACCCTGAAAGGAGAAAAAGTGGGAAAAAATTATCATGTATAGGATTTCATGTGAAACTGGATGTGATGTTCCTTCATGCTGCTTAAAGTAAACTAAAGCACAACATTACAAAACTGCAAGCCAACAAATTCAAAATTCACAAAAAGAAATACTTCTCCAATTAATTTATCATTAGTGTGTGAAAGTCAGCATCATGTGGTAGATGACCCTGACAGACCAAAACCAGTGAGCAGAATGAGGTGGTCAGACTTTAAAACAATCTAGATAGACACATGCCTGATCTTCATTCTTAACCACATGTTATAATTGGGCAATAGTTCTTGCTTCAAGGCCTAAGGTGATTTACTGGCTTTATGAAATAATAGGACACTTCCTTCACTGGTACACCAAGTACTACATAAAAAGTTGACAAGTATAAACCTCTCTGAAAAATTTCTCCCGGAATGGTGTCAAAGCCTAGGCAGCAAGGTGGAATGTCAGCCTCATTCAGTTGAATTGTTCTCCAAAAAACTCCTTTTAAACAGAGTGTGAAATATTCTATGCTAGACATCTCTGCCTATTCCTGCTGCAAAGTTGAACTGATAAGAAAAGAGTGGAATTTTCTCTGTTCCTTGGCATACACTGTCCTATGAATGGAGCTGTGGGCCCTGTGCTATAAAACAGACCCTGCCTGGCTGGTGGGGTCTTCACTTCTGCAGAGAAAAGAGGAAATATTCATGCCCTTGTTTAATCAAATGAACATTTGAATTGTACTGATTTTAGTACATAAAGATGATCAATATCTATTTTGGAAATACAACATCTTGCTCATTCATCTATTAAGAGCAGTAAAATGTTTAATTCCCTCTCTTCTCCACCTTTGCTACTCATTGAAAGTCACAGAGGCATTTACAAAGGAAGTCCAGCAAAAATGCATTTCAGAGAGTTGGACATTATGCATTTTTCTCTCCTACATGAAAGAATCTTGTTAAATGTCAATAAAATTTCATCTCTAAAGCCTCATTGTGAAAATGGGAATTTGTAATTACAGCCTCTGACATTTCAGAATTTACTGCCTGGATTACAGTGGGTAGTAACCAATAACTGAAGAACTTTGTTACTTTTGCAAAAGATACCTTAAAGTATTGGGGGAGCACCACTTAAGCCTCATTAGTGAGAAAAATGGTATTTTCTGTGTCCTTTTTCATGGGACACATTTGCTGTTTCTAAAGATGTGATGCTATTTCTTGATAGCTTTCCCTACCATATGTCTGTCTCGGTATGGGTGTTGCTAGAGATCCTGACAAATGACAATGTCATCTATTTGGTACCACTCTCCCTGGTGACCCAATAAGCAAAATCAGGCCCTGGAGCAGCCTTGTATGGTCTCTGGATTTTGTCAGGCCTTCTGTAGGGTTTCCTTGCTCTGGGGACAGGATGTCTCTCTCTGCAGCTATGCAGTGGAAGAGGAAACCTTTTGCTCTTTTGTCTAAAAGCATGTATAAATTTTTGCCTTTTTTTTCCCCAAGCAACAGTAGATAACCTTCAAGCCTGGATGTCATTCCCTTTCCTAAGTACTCCATTCTGTATTGTTGCTAAGTGCCCATCAGCTTCAAGGCTTGCTTTTGACATCATTTATGCTTCTTGCTGAAGAGTAACCTCAGTAAGAGAGGTGCAATATAAAATCAAAATATTTGCTGTCCTCTCCTCTTTCTGCTAGCAAAATTTATTTATACTCTTTGCATTAGCCAGCCCAAAGCTGCTTTCAGGGAGCGCCGACTTCTTCCTGCTGCTGTGAACCACTGCTTCAGCGTTTACTTTTGCACAGCAAACCCTGTGAGGCCCCAGTGCTGCCAGTCAAGGGCATCTGTAGTGCTTATGGATAGCTTAGAGCACTTCTGGATCCAAATGATATCAGTGAGTCTTAGGCCCCATTACCCTGTCTGTCCATCAGTCACATGTATTTAAATATTTGTGTGTACATATGCGCACACACATGCACACACACAAATATATTTGGAGGGAAAATTGGGTTTCTGCTGGCTCTTGTGATGCTTTTAGGAATACAAATGAGCGATACAAAATACAGTGTCAAAGCAAATCAACTCAAATGCAGAGACTTGAAGAGATAAATGATATCTTTTCTTTTTCTGTTCTTTTCTTCCATAACTGTTTGAGTATGGGAAAAGCCAATGGCTCTAGGGTGGAAAGCTGAAGCCAAGTTGATATGTGTCTGCCATGCAAAAATATAATCCTATTAGTAAATGTAACTAAACCTCCTGGGAAAAATAATCTAAGTCTGAAGCACTTCCACATGGGCTTTTTTTTTTAAATCTCAAAATCTTCCATTGCTTCTTGATAATGCCATTGCTTCTACTTAGCTTTTTTTTCTTTTTTTTTTAATATAACTACTCTTTTAAAGACAGATGGAAACCTCATGGTGAAACATTACAGAAAAATTCCTAAGGGTCTAAAGGGCAGCATGCACAAAAAGAATACAAAAGGGCCTCATTCTCAGCCATGACAGTGCTAAGTCTGGTCTAAGTCTGGTTTACACAAATCAGAATCCAATAAACAAAGGATGGAAATACAGAAGTCTGGAAATTCCTATGCTGTGATTTTAATTTTATGAAGCCAGTCAAAGGGAACTCATGTAATGAAAAAGGGTGCACAAAAGTCAGTATTAAAGAACACAGTAAATATTTCTTTCTTAGATACTGAAATAGTGAATTTATTACTTTTTTCCTGTATTTGTAGTTTATTTTCTGGCAAAGTGCAGAATTTTAAATGAATTGAAAGGATAATTAGAATTGATATTTAGAATTATGCGTTACACTGACATAGAACGAAATCTAATTCAATGAACTTTAAAGATCATTAGCTAGTCAAGCATAGGAAACTGACTCATTTTCTAAAGTCTGAGTGACTTAATGAACGTAGCAGTACGGCATGTAGCATGCATCAGTGTACAGATGTGAGTATACCATTCATGTCTGTCTTACATGTGTATGTTACTGCATTAGTCTGGTTTGGGATTAGCAGAGAAAGAGGCACAGTCACAGGCTCCGTGTCTTTCCAGAATCAGTTAATCTTTTAGTTCTGATCAGATGCAATTTTATTCCTTAAAATTACAAGTAACAATGAACAGAGTAATTTTAGAAATATTGATGAAGAGCTAAACTTCTATTGGCAGAGCAGTTAGACCATCTTACATAGGACATGATTGTATACATAAAAAAGGAAATCTCTTATAAATATTGTGTTCCCTGGTAGAGTAGACTGAAGAGAACAGAAACTCCATTTCCAAAAACTTACACAAAACTTCTTTATCTAGCCCTGTCATTAATCCTTTTGGAATTTAGAGGAAAACATGGCTGCCATTTTGCTAATCTCACGAATTGTGGTTATCTCTTTTTTAAAGCATGATGGCATGTCCTTATTGATGTCATTAATTAATATTGTTAATTCATGTGGGAAGCTGTGAAGTAAGGCCAGGGAGTTTGGATGATGGACAGAAGTTGCTCCAGTGCAAGTCTGGATTCCTGCTGCCTCACAGTATGATTCAGAGATTTCCAAGAAAAAACACATTTCACCATTTGGATATCAAGCAAATTAACATTAAGAACTTAGGAGAGCATGTTCATTCTCATCTTTGCGAAGGGGCTGAGCACTAAACTGGTGCTGACAGGTATTTTAGGGGCTTAGTGTGCCATGCAGTGTATGAAGTCATGTTTCTCTCACGCAGCTCAAATAAAATAGGGTTTCTGTGATGGCAGGTGGACATTGGGGACCATAATGGCTGTAAAAGGAGAATGAGGATAGCAAGAGGATTAATAAAAGTTATATGCCATTGCATGCTTCAAGCCAGTCGGGGAAGAGTTGGCAATGTGCCTTTTTGCCCCAGGACAAACTCCTGGGTGAATTTGGGGTTTAATAGCATTTATGCATTGTAAATTGAAACTAGAGAGCAAGGTACAACCTCATCTTGAACAAACCAGGGACAAAATTCTTCTCAGTGTATCAGCTTATGTTCTTTGCTCATTCTGGATGCAGGAATATTCCCCATTTTTCAGCAAAGTCCTTCTTCAAGGTTCCTGGGGGTCAGGTGTATTATTTAAAGGTAATTGTCAGGACCTACTGACGGGTACAGATGAATTTTGTGCAATGATGTGATTCCCGTGTGCTTTTTCACTTTTGTTCCCAGTGCTGTTTTTTTTCACTTACTTACAATCTTCTAGGTCCGAAAAGCTCCCAAAGGACTTAGGACAGGGAAACCATGAGTGTTATAGGTGTCTCCTAGTGCTACTGTATCACAAATGGCAGTAATAATTATCACTGTTGTGTATAATAGCATAAACAGATTAATACTGTTCAGTTTAATACTGAACTTCATATATGTAATAAATCTGTTCTGAGATCTTTACAGAATAGTGTAATTATGTGTGTTCTCACAAAACAAACCTTCTTTTTAAAGGTCTTATTTCTCTGTATGTCAATCCACATATATTGTGCATTTCACTAAGTCACGTCAGAAATATGCATTTCAATTGAACAGATTCTCATAAAATAGACATAAAATATGTCTGCTTTCTACTTTTAAACAGGGAAGGACATGGTAAAATTTCCGTTTTTGCTGTCAAAATGGCCTTGGCAACTCTTTGTGGAGGAAAAATCATGGACAAATTAAGATGTAAGTGATGTCTTTTGCCTGTTAAAAATTGTTATTGTTGAAAAATAACAGTGCAGGTAGAAAAGAGGGAATTAGGATAAGTTACAGTTTCTTGTCTGGGTTTGGGAGTTGCCCTATCCAAGGCAACTTGTAGGTCTCCAAGTAAATCCCACTAAATATTTGATTCAACTTCACACTGAGGTTTTTAAAGAAAAATTACACACATTGAGGTTCTTATTCATGGATTTTTTTTCTTTTTATGTTGGGGTTATTGAATTCAGAATGCAAATAAGTGCCTCAACATCATGAAGCATAATTTAACAATTTCTTCCAATTATTTTTAATAATCTCTATGTCTTTTCACACGTAGAAGAACATTTATGTACTATTTATATTTTCTTCCATGGGGCATTCTTATGTCATATATTTTGATAAATAGATGCTCATTTCATAGGATTTATTCCCAGTTCCCCAAGAGCAAAGGCATTGTTTACTTGCAGCTGTAATAGAAAACTTTCTGTTTAATGATGCAATGTTCTCTCAGGTCGAGAACACCATTTTCCAGACTTTTTGACCAAAAAGCCTTCAGTTTCCACTGAAGCTTCTACCTCAAGGCAGGAAAACTGAGATTACAATTTACTGCTGATTAGAGCAGACAAGTAGAAATCCCAAGCGCTGATTTAGTGTTCCAGACTTGGTACCATTTTTTAATAGATTATTTCTATGTAGAAACTCAAATACAGACTGAACTAAAGTTATCAATTATGTATTGAGCACCATTAGTTCCCTAAGCTGCTTTAAGAATAGTAACTGGGTCCATCCAGTGGAAGGCTGAAGTACAATAATGATTTTTTGGGTCAGCAGTCCCAGAGTTCTTTCGTCAGAATTTCCCTTCCAGGTTCCTGGAAATGAAGCACTTGACATGACAGCCTGAAGAACAATAAATATTCCTTAGTCAGAAATCTCCTGCTAAGCAGAGGATAATTTTAAACAAGTGGAGAAGTAAGGGCTGACAAACTGACATCACTGAAATAATAAAAGCGTGATATTTTTATACATAAAAAAGGAAAAGTGAAAAATAATACATTGGCAAGACTTTCATTGCTTTGTGTGTCCGAGATAATAATAACTGACTTAATGAGCCCGTTGTCAAGATTTTGATTTGACATGGTAAGCTGGCAGTAAGCAAAAAGCTGATGTAGCATATCTTGTCAAATCAGAGCCTGCTTATCTGATTAAATTACCACCTCATGCCATGCATCAGACTTTGCTTAAAATGACCATACACAAAGAAAAACAAATCAGGAGTATTTTGGTTTTAAAATCAGCTATTTCTTAGTATGCAAATAATTCTTCTTGTTTTCTATTGAAAGAAATCTGAATTAAAGTTGTGGTAGTAATGGAGGTTTCCATAAGCCAAAATATGTTCAGTAGTTCTCTTTCAAATCAGATGATGCTGACCTCAGAGCAAATCTGTAGTTCATACTGAAGCTGCTGTACTTTACTTGTCTTTTCTCCCCTCAGACATTTTCTCCATGATTTCTGACTCCAGTGGGGTGATGGTTTATGGCAGGTACGACATGTTTCTGCGCGAGGTTCTCAAGCTGCCCACCGCTGTCTTCGAGGGGCCTTCATTTGGTTACACCGAGCAGTCGGCAAAATCCTGTTTCTCACAGCAGGTAAATGAAGAGACACAGGATCTCAGTAACCTCTCTGAGCAGGCCAAGACTCTTCCTGTCTTACACATAGGTGCATATTTGGCCAGGAAACACAGGGCTGGATGAGGGGAAGGTGCACTCTGCTGATTTCTGGCATGTAGATTTGATGCCTTCAACAGGAAGCTGGTCTCTATGGACTCCCCATATAACCACAAAGAGAGGAGTAGTCAAAAAGTCATTCAGAGCAGGATCTCGACTTACATGTTCCTAAATTAGGGAACTTCCCAATTTAAGCACCTGTTACATATATACCTTTATGTAATATATATATTTATACCCCAAGACATTCAGTCCTCCACTCCATTTAGTTGGTGTTGGTATAAGCATACACAAGACTAACTTCTCCATACAAAGCTGAAGTTGCACCAAAAAATAACAAGCTTCATGTTTTCCCAGTGGTAGATATACAGGTTTAGGAGTGAGAAAAAAATCACCTTAAAACTTTTTTTTGTAAGTGGGAAACAGCATGATTTAGAAAATCCCCAGTGAGATAGGGTCAGGAAAGCAATGAATTTATCCTGAAGAAAATACAATTTTTTCTGCAACTCCATAGGTACACTCTGTACACAACAGACTCCATAGGTACACTGAGTACAGCACATTGGCTTCAGCTAGTACATAGCACTTCAGAAGATTCCATAATGGTGGCTGGTTGTCCATTTCTTCAGTGGAGAAAGAGAGGATTCCTCTGGCTCTTTCCATACATCACACTGTATTCCATACATATGTAGTAAGGGAATATGCGGAAACTGGGACATTGTTATAAATAAAGATGTATTTTCCTTCACTTTATCCTTTCATTTGCCAACTGAATACTGTTGAACAAGGAAGTTCAATGGAGTAGGAATAGCGTCATTTTCATGCAAAATAGAGTCTCATTTTTTGTATTCGCTCAGTTTCATCACTAATCAATAGGCACTCCACTCAGCTGAAAAGAGATGTTGAAATTCATTTATTGAGTCATCTCCCAATTCATTTTAAATGGTAATGTTTGCATATGTGAAACTAGTCTTCTCTAGTTCCACAGAGGGAGACTTAAAACAGCACTTCATCTTCTGTTGAAGAATTTACATGGTGAAGTGACTTTTGGTAGTTTTGTGTTGAAATAATGAAAGAGTGCTCTTGCATGGCAACAGGACGTTCAAGCTTTGCATGTTGGGCCTGCTGTTATAGATGGAAAAAGGAATTTCTTTTCCTGAAAAGGAAAAAGCCTTGTTTTTATCTCAGTAGCCATCAAAAATGGCACTTGCTTTGAGATTGCATGCAGCTGAGTGGACCAGATGCATTAAGGTATTTTTGGAAGCAGCATCTTCAAGCAGGCATTAGATGGTTTTGTTTACAAGCTCCACTTGGAGCTAACAAGAGTTAAGTCTCTTAACTGATGTAGGTACACAGCAGGTTTACAAAGCCACTGTTTTGCATCTGGAGGCAGTCAAGTACTCTTGTAAATCTAGTCTGATATTGCACTTAAATTGACTTGACATATTACATCGTCACATTTCATCCTCAATAGTGATGAACCGAAGTTTTGAAATGAAATTCAAATCTTTCTGACCCCATGATAAATGATATTTACAGTCTTAGTCACGCACAAGTCATTCTCTCTCTTATATTGTGTGTAGCATTAGCAGAAGTTGATACCTTGGAATAAGTTTGTCACTCTCACTTGTACTCACAATAGGTCACTTTTTCTTACCTGAAGCCTTTCAACACCCTGATATATAGAGATTCTTCCATTTCAGAGAAATAAAAATTTCTGGGAATTATCTGGTAATGGTGTCAAATCCATTCAGTTTACATCTGAAAGGAGTTTTCCTTTCGCAGAAACGTTTCATTATTCCCAGTTCTGCTGGTTTACTTGATCCAACCATGTATTTTCCTCTGTCTGTGAACCACTGCTAGATTGAATGGCTATTCAAAGCAGAAACAACAGTGTTTCCTCATCAGCAAATTTGTGAGACAGAAATGCTGTAGCAAGTGACTTAATGTTTCAGAATACAAATCTGTGGCTCAAAAAGGAGTTTTATCATAACCACTTCACCCCATAGGCAGGATTGATGTGATGTTATACTGCATTTGTATTAAACAGTGTTGTTATTATTGTAAAAACCACTAAAAAAAAATCCCAAACTAAAAAGATAGACACTAACTTCATTTTCTTAGCACTTGTCTAAGTGTTATTCCACAAACCTAGACTCCATCTGTGTGTAGTGTATATTTAGAAAACAGCTTTCAGTTTAAACTTTCCCAGCAGCTGAAAGAAAATTGCAGGAAGAAAATGTACGGAAATTGCTCTGACAGTGTCCTTTTAAGGGTCACTGCTTTTTTTCTCTAATCCGTGAATTCAATGATCACCAGAGCAGTTGGGCCATAAAGCTGTCATTGAAGCTAAGTTGCCTTATTTGGTGCCAATCAAATTTTAAAGTTGTAGCTGCTTTCAAAAGTCTGCTGGATTGTGGAAGAGCTGTTCTTGTCTCCTCTATTTGCTTGTTCTGGTTCCCTCTGTATGCTTGTTAGACTGACTGGTTGTGTGTATCCCTCAAGAGCAGAGGGAGGATCTAAGGCTACTCAGCTCTGCACTACGGGGCACTGGAGGTCCCTTTTTTTCCCAGGCTTCCTTCTGTGCCTAGAGGACACAAAATTGAAGCAGGGACTCACAGTCACAACAGGTGAGGTTTTTCTCAGAATGAGGCAGAAGCCTTTATTTCAGGGTTTAGCAACCCTTTTTATAAGGTGTTCAAATACAGGTTAACATGATTGGCCAAAGGAAGCACCTCTCTGGTCCTATTGGTGGAACAAGAGAAAAACACATTGAGAACATGTGTGTGACATTATTTTGAGAACCAAAACCTATTTACAAAAAACAGTCCTTGAAAGAGAATGTTCCCAAAAGATTTTACCCTGGGAACAGATCAGCCACTGTCTGGCTGAAAAACTCTCTCAGGCTCAGAAAATCATGTCCATATCCTTCCACCTTTTTTTCTCCCTGTGCTCTCAAGTTCTGCTGCAGACAAGACAGACATTTGCTGGCAGCATTGGTCAGCAAAGCCAAGCCAAGTATCCACAGCAGAAAAATAAATCCACATCTCCAAAAGAAATACCATTTTCTCTGAGGTGATGCTTATAGCATAGGATGCCTATTTGGGAATTATCTGCTCTCCATGGATGGGAAGATAATTCATACAACAAGCAGGTGGTAATGTGTGGTGGGTTTACTGCTAGAAGCTCTTAGGAAGAGCTTCTTCCTAAAGATCAATCAATATCAAACCAACACATAGTGTTTGACTGACTTTCACACTGCAGTTACTATGTGGAAAGGTAGTATTCCAGTGAGATTTAGAGCTCATATTTTGGCTATTTCTGTTCATTAAAGAATCAAGCTCATTTTCACAGTAGCCTGAGGTATTTTCTCCTAGGGACAAACATCTTTATATCTTTCCAAATATCTTGCAGTATTTCATCCCTGAGACTGTTGCTGTATGAGATGTTTCCCATTGATCACTCAGTGTATAAGAAAAACAATTTTTTATTTACATCTGGTGATAATTGTGTATAAATGGAGCACAGATACTCCATCTGGAAATCTCAGCTCTTAAAATAATTCCACAGCACACAGAGATGATACATGTCACTGCATAACTGCTGCTTAGCTTCCTCAAGGGGTAACCACAGTGTTTTAGCAAGTTAAAGCAGCAGCTTATGCAATCAGATGTGAAAATTTAGCCATCTCTTTGGATATGGGGATACTACTTAAATATGTATGTCTGTAAAATATATCTACATATATTCTCAGCAGGCCTCGATATTTTTGCATCTTAAATTTTATTTAAGGAAGGCTCAGTTGCTGATTGAGAAAAACAAATGAACTAAGATTTGTGATTACTTTTTCCACACACCAAAAAATTTAAGGCCCTAGATTGCATTTTTAAAATCGACAGGGATATCTTGGAATTTAAATCTCTTTGAAATTTAAAGTGGCATAGATCTCTGAGTACTTAAAGGCATGAAGAGTTCAGAAACAGTTGCAGTCCTGGAGAATATGCAATCTTGACATCCCACAATCAGTCATAACTAGTTGCCATTGCTCCTCAGACAAACAAAGTTTCTTAAATTACAGTAACAAATTGCCTGTGCTGGTCTCTCCTTATCCTATATTTCTTTCAATTTTGTACTCCCTTGCCAGTATTTTCTCTTTTTTTCTTTTTTGGAGTACTGTCAGCAGTGATCTTTCATTTGAAAACTGGTCTTTCACAGTGATACCCTACATGCACTTGTCCTTGTCACACAATACTCAAAACAGATGAGAACATGCAGAGTTGAATACCACCCTTAACAACAAAGCATTTTCAGGCAGTTTTATGTAAAGAGAGTCTGGAAGTGAGTGGGAGCTAAGTGTCTCCAACCCAGCCTTGTGAGAATGACTTCTAGTCATCAGTTATATCATTGTACAGACTAAAAATAGTCTGGAAAAGCTTTGCTAGTATCACTTGTTCTTTTTAGTAAATCAGGGCTACAGGCAAACAGTGTCAGAAACTTATTCCTAAATGTTTCTGTAGAGACAAGATAAAATAATTTTGAGATGTCTAATTACTGATTTTTTGTACATGTTTGTTTGCTTGTTTGAGCAGAAAAAAGTCACATTAAACACTTTCTTGGATACTCTCATGTCTGATCCTCCGCCACAGTGTCTAGTGTGGTTACCACTTCTGCATCGACTGGCAAATGTTGAAAATGGTAAGTAAAGAGACGCTGCCAAAATACAGTTACAAGAATAAATTTTGGTATGATGATTTTCACACTCTCTAGATGGTTTTGTAAAAGCTACTGTACTGGGTTCATTGACTTCATGTGCTATTTTTACAGTGACTGGTCAAATATTTGAAGAAATCTGTTGGTCATTCAGCCAGGAACATGGCTTAAATTTTGCTGTGCTCAGGAAGTTAACCTGATCATGTCTCCTCCTGTGCTCTGGATAAGCAAATAGCAATAAGACTTCATAAGTTCACACACTTACATTTGGTAAACTATCAAGACCACAACTTTTATTAGCTATGACATATGGCAGCAGAGAGGGACCAGCTTTTCAGTTTCCGTTCATGCAGTATTCCTGGCAGGAGATGTCCAGTGCAGTGCAAAACACCAGCCAAAAGGTCCTTAGGAAGAATCTATGCCTAAGTCTACACTGCCAGACCATGTCCTCTGAAAAGGAAGCTTCCTGTGGATGGTGTGCATCCACTTTTGGTGCTAAAAGTAGTAGGAGGGAAAATTGTATGTGTTCATGTGCCAAACAAATCCTTCTTCTGCTGAAAGGCACCAAGGTGGGTAAGGTGATGTTCCCAATCCTTTTTGGCTACAGAGCAACTTATATATCCCACCTTCCTTAAGCTCTTGTCATCCATCCCTGTCCCTCACAAGCTTCACAGTGTTTCCTGGCGGAGGGCAGAAACCCTTCCTGCTGCAAAATTCTGGCAAGGAATTAAACCCCTGACGCATTCAGCACTGATCCAAATTTTCTCAGACTGAACTTCATGACAGAAAGGCAGAGGGTGCCTGGGAACAAGGGGATGTTCAGTACTCTGTGGTAAACTGGGTACATGCTGTAGTGAGGAAAGAACAGAAATAGCGCTATTGCCTAGAAGGTGCTTCAAAATATCTCAGTTGGTTCTTTAGCATCCTCAGTGACTTGCCTCCCTGTCACTGTCTGCTTCTGAACAGAGAACAGGTCCCTCCAAAGGCCAGCTTTCCAAATCTGGGCATCCAAAGCTATGTGTTCAACTCCATGTATAGGTACCTAAATGACACCACTTGTACAGATGAGACAGCAGTCATGTAGAGATAATAACATTACTAAGGACACTTTAATCCTTTCAGTAGTCATACTGAAAGTTTTCAGTAGTTTCTCAGGAGTTTGTCTTTTCCTCCAAGGTGCCTCACTTCAGCTGCTTAAAGCACAACAAAACATTCTGCTACTTCCAGTGGTGCAGCTTCGGTGGATTTTCCCACATACAAATTTCTTCTATCATAGAATAGTTTGAGTTGAAGGGGATCTTAAAGGTCACTCAATTCCAGCTCCCCAGCAGGGACAACTTTCACTAGTCCAGGTTGCTGAACCTGGCCTTGAAGACTTCCAGGAATGGGTCATCCATAGCTTCTTAAGGCAACCCAATCCAGTGTCTCACCATCCTCACAGTAAAGATTTTTTTGCTAATATCTAATCTAAACCTACCTTCTTTCAGTGAACCCATTCCCCCTTGTCCTATCCCTACATGCCCTTGACAAAAGTCCCTCTCCAGCTCTCTTGTAGCCCCTTCAGGTACTGGAAGGCTGCTCTAAGGTCTTCCTGGAGCTTTCTCTTCTCCAGGCTGAACAACTCTCTTGGCCTTCTTCATAGGAAACCCATCATCTTCATGGCCCTCCTCTGTACTCCATCATGTATGCTGTTAGAGTTAGATGCTGAACACTGAACATACACAGTTTTTACTGGTGTGAGCAGGAGGTACAGATAGCAGCTCAGAAGTGAAGGAGGGTTTGGTGCCCCATGGCTTAGCACAGGTTTCTGTATTTCCACAGGTCAGAGCTGTTGGCAGCATCCAGCGCTGCAAATTGCTTTAAACAAAGAAGGAAACACCATTCAGTTTGGAATTTGTCCATAAACTTTGTCAGGGTGTTTCTTTGTTTTGGTTTTTGGCCCACCATTTCTTTCTCCCGCACAGTCTTCCACCCTGTTGAGTGTTCCTACTGCCACAGCGAGAGCATGATGGGGTTTCGCTACCGCTGCCAGCAGTGTCACAATTACCAGCTCTGTCAGGACTGCTTCTGGAGGGGCCATGCCAGCGGTTCCCACAGCAACCAGCACCAAATGAAAGAGTACACGTCATGGGTAAGGGAAGGCTCCTGCCTTGCTGCAGACTGCTTTGCCCTCCAGCCATCAGAGAAGCCCCCAGGCACAGCTCTGGGCTGCTGTCTGGTTCAGGCGAGCTGGGAGCCGGGCTGGCATTTTGGATTAGTGACCCTGTCTGGGAGGCTCCGGCCTTGGGAGCATGGAGGTGGGAATGGTCTTTTCTGGGTGAGGATCTGGGGCTCCTGTGATGGTGTGTGCCGCGGTGAGGGCAGCGCAGGAGGGGCTGGCAGCAGGGCACCAGGCTCATGGCAGCTTCTCCCGTTCCCACAGGACTCACGGTAAAATTGTCATTGGCTTGCTCTATTTGGCTACGTGTAAATGAAATGATGAATACTTAATGCTCATTCATCAATATTTTCAGTTGAGTGGCTGCAGCATATGCATAGCATTTGGGATGATCCTGGCACTGTAGATTTGAGCATGGTCACAGGCTTAGATCCAGAGTAGTGTTTACTATAGAGAAAAGCTCACTTCAGTCTTTTTGTTGTTAATCAAAATGATGCAGTGTTTTTTCTAAGCTGAAAGAGAAGTATCAACACCTGCTGGAACCTTAACCTTCCCTGAAGGGCATGAGACCTGGGGACTGAGCTTTCCATGGACTGGAGCAAAGCCCCAGTAGAACCCCTTGGTTACAGAGCATCAAAACCCTTTGGGGTTCAAATCCAGAGATCAGCAGAAAATACCTAATTAATCTCAAACATTTCAAAAGTATATTGTTAAAAGAAAGGAAAATCATGCATACAGCAAAAGCTCCCATTTGTACAGTGCTTTGTGTTTATTTTTTAACAAAGTTCTGAAGTTTAGTGATTTTTAAATGTTTGGTCTTCCATTGCTGGAACAGGCAAGGGTTAAATTTGACGTGGTTTTCTCTGTGTGCCAGTCATAAAGCCCTGCACTGTATCCCAGCAGACCTGGGTCTGTAATTGTTTTTGTGGGTCCTAATTGCTGCTTGTTGCATAGACACAAATGGACAGAGTTTAGTATCTGAATAGGAAAAGTGCCCACTGTGTAGCTCAGACTCCATTCCTATCAGCAATTTGTGCTATAAAATCCATTTTTTGCTGTAGCCAGGGAACTATAATTATAGGTAGGAGGTAATTGGAAAACTTAAGATTTCTGCTCAGTGGAAGACAAAAATGTGACCACATGCTTAGTGCTTTCAAATGTTTCCTTGCCAGAAACAAATGTTTCAAGTTGCCTTTCTGTAGTGCTTATTAGCATTTTTCAAACCTGATTAGCGTTCTCCATAATGCATTAGTCTCAAGCTCCACATGCAGATGGGAAGTGTTTGTGGGTGCAGTGGAAATCAACTGTTATCAATTCAGAGAGAAATTGCATTTATAATGAAAGAGAAAGAGCTTGAACTTCATGTATGTAGGCTGGACTTCTATAATAGAAATATTTCATTATTTCAGTATGGACTCAGTGACAGTCATAAGTCAATGCAGGATGTGTATGCACAAATAAAAAACCCTTTCTGTCAAATTCCAGAAAGATTTTTCAATTTCAGCCTGTAGAGCTGTGTTTTTGGGATCACTAACCTTCTTTTACTGGCAGAGAACTGAATCACAGAGAGCTGAGTTGAATTCCCTGAGAATCCCTTACACAGCCTAAAAGACATCCTAAGAGATCCCTTAGAAGGCAAGTTGAGTTTACTCCTCAGCTGCAGAGTCCCCACACAAAACTGAAAGCAGAAAATACCGATTTAATTCTTTTTTTCTACATACTGATAAAAGTTATGCTTCTTGCACAGACCATCCCCATCTTTTGAGGACAGTGACAGTACATCAGTCTATTTTGAAGTGCTGTTGCCACAGTGGGGCAATTCCTGGCAAGCCCCTGTCTCAAATTTCCATTCTCCAGTGGTCAGTGGCCACAGGAGGTGGAAGAGTAGCTTTGTAATAGCAGTTAAACAGTACAGGATACAGGAGGTGATGAAAATACTACTGAGGAGAAATAACAAAGCAGCATGACGGACATCTAGGAGCAAAATGGTGTCCCATACAGTGTATCTGTAGGGACAAGGGTACTCAGATCCATTCTCCTTGCACTCCCAAGCTGGTGAGGTGTAAGCCAGCACCAGTCTAGGTGACACAAACTGTGCTGTTCTTTGTTCAACACTGCCTGAGTGCAGCATTGCAAAAAAGCCATGGCAACTGTCCATATAGATACACTCCCCAGCCTGCTCTAAGGGCCGCTGAAAATTACAGTAATCCTTCCCCAAACAGAGCACTCTGCCTTACCAGACTCTGGGCATGGGAGGGGGGCAAGGGGGATGTCAGCCCATAGGTAAGCGAGCTGTTAGAGCTTCTTGTTTTGTGCTTCCTATAGCAGAAACAGTATGCACCTTACTTGTCCAGATTACCTCTACCTTCCTTGTTCCTCCCAGAAATCACCTGCTAAGAAGCTAACTAATGCACTTAGCAAGTCTTTAAGCTGTGCTTCCAGCCGTGAACCTTTGCACCCAATGTTCCCTGACCAGCCTGAAAAACCTCTAAACCTGGCTCATATTGTGTAAGTATCTGTGTGCTGTAGACAAAGTAAGCTTTGTTGTAGGAGTTGCTTGCATCAAGTGTAGATACTACAGCTCTGAACAAAGCAGGAGGCCGATGTGGCTTGTCCAGCTCAATGCATGACATGTGCAAGTTTGCTGGTAGGGATATTTAGTGTAAAAGTGTTCTTCAGGTGTGACTTCACTTGAAAAATCAATGGGGATATATATGTACAATCAAATGCTGGGACACAGCATTGGAATGTCCCTATTCTCCTCAAGAGATGTCCATGCAATTTCATGGAGTTTCAGCACTTTGGGATGTATTGATGCTGAAAACATCAGTTCTGTCATCTAGAAACTCTTAACTTCAGTGTATCCCACATATGTCTTGACACAAGGCACCAGAGAAAAGTAAAATCAGACCAATTTTGTAAAAAAAGATGTCAGAATTCTGACTGACTTTAGTGGAGCTATGGCTTCACCCAGCCTTGAAGAACTGTGTTAGTCTGCATAAAAAGTGTGCCTTCAACTGCCAAGTTACTTGAAAAGAGTCTATTATCCTTGTGTTTTGATATGTTGAGAAAGCAAGAATGTTCTTTGGTATAGCAGCATGTCACTACTTTTTTTCTGCAGGAGTCAAGAAAACCAAAGCAGAAAGAAAATGTATTTGTGCAGGGTGTAACAAGGCACCACTTTGGATGGGTTTTTTTGATAAAGCATGTTCACTACCCATAGTGGCAGACATTCAGATTTTCTCATTTATCAACTTGGCTTACCTTTGCATCATGGATCCTTAAAAAAAAAGGAAAGAAAACATTAAATTTTCCACAAAATAGCAGAAAAATTAAGACATTGGTTGGAAGAAACCTACAAAGAAATTTAAGTTGGAAAAGAATATCCCAAAAAAACTATCTTTAAAATATTTCTCTTTTTCTCTTTAATTTCTTAAGAAGATATCTTTCTTAACCATTTTCCCTGGGCTCCTGACTGAAGCATTTCAGGCAGCAGCTATTAGAATTGTATTTACATGCTGCATATCTGTGATACTGGCTGCTAGAACTGCTCTCGTCTGTAATTATTATACATACTTACCTTTGACCACCTTGAGTATTTGTATGTAGCATCTTCAAGGGCAAGTGTGGGCCAGCCATGGTGGGCTGTGCAGCACCTGGAAAGTTCACCCAGCCTTCCTGACAAAAATTTTAAGGATGAATTATGCTGATGGTCCTTCCTTATGTGGGTATAGCAGAACTTCTTCAAGGTGTAGGAGAGTGCTCTGGTCTTCAGAGACAGGGTACCTCTGAGAGATACATAGTGCCAAATCCCTGTCACACTTAATTGTCAGTTGAAACCCCTGCACCTCTTTATGGAAGAGTACTGGCTTGTTCTTTGGCAGAAATGATCCAGAGTTGGGTCTGCTGAGCTCCCTCTCTGCTGTGTCTGGCCCTTCTGGCAAGTCAGTGATAATTTCACAGGGCAGATTTTGGCCATCCTTAAGGGAAATGGAGAGAGACAGAGGGATTGAAACTGAAAGAGAAGCCTCTGTTCCCTGTTGGCTGGGGGATCTTGAAGGCCTGGGAATATGGCAGAATATAAAAGGTAGTGAAAACTGGGCTACTGTGAATGGATTAAATGCATTTAGGCAAGGCAAGGGGAAGGTACCATAATTAAGTAGGAACTGATCCAAAATTTTGCTGTGAAATTAACACCTTCCCTTATTCCTAAATATACAGACAATTTAGAGTGATGGGATGTGAGAACAAACCACCATCTATACTGTTTTATGACAGTTTCTCTTTATTCATAGATTGATGGTAATATAACTTGGCAATATATATTGGCTATAATGATGCATGAGTGAGAAAACCTGTAAGTTGTGGAGGTCTCATGATCTACAGCATAACTGACACAAATTAACTGAGGGGAGAGGTATGCTACAGAACCTTGTCGAGAATATCTTCTCGCTGATGCAATTTTTATTTTTAAACATAATGGAAGTTGAGAGAAACAGCTCTGGGCAGGAATCCAGGCTAAAAGGGGGTTTATATTTGCGTTAGATGGAAGAATTTTGGCAACAAAACAGTATCCTTTTCTTAGCTTCTAGCTTAAATGGAGACAAGTGCTCTCTGCTTTACTACAGAGACTTTCCTTTTAATTGTTCTTCCACCTTTGACTGGCACCAGACAGAAGACTGCATGGTTTTTTTTGTTTCACTGGTGCCACACAAAATCTTGAATTAGGTGAGAAATACATAAAAGGCCTGATCTAGAGAAGTAGGTATTAAGGTGTCATAAACCTGATGGTAGAACTCCTCTTACTGATGGAAGGGTCATTTTTCCTCTCTGTACCTAAGATTAGCAACATGAAAGAAAGTCCAGATTGCAGACACAACAAATGGCATGTCCAGTGCATCATGGAGGTATTTTTCAAATCCATTCTGCACTGGCCTGACCTTCATTTTCATCTTAAGCCTGTGGGAGCATTATTTTTGACATCAGTGTAAACAAGTTAGAGCAGCCTGGTGCACTTTGGAAAATTCCTCCTATTTAATTTGGTTTATTACTGAGGATATATGTTGTGCCATAGCATGCTTTTATTATTTTATTAGCATATTTCAATATGCTAATAAATGTTTTCTGTCTCCTTAAGGACAGTTAATTCAGTATCAATAGCTCGCTTTTATAAGGAAGCTTTATCATTGACTTTCAGGAGTTTAAAAATAACCTCAGAAAAATATAATTTATAGTCAATAGCTGAGTTGTCCTTTGCTTTTCAATAAAGTCTGTTGTTCTCTTACCACATCACATAACTCTGTGTGTTTGAACATCCATTTGAGTTTCAAGTGGAACCTGAGGACTGGGACAGTGGGCATCAGCCTTTAAGAAACTTGCCTTGGGAAAGCTCTGAATTGGTTTAATATCATTTTTTTTCATTGTAAGAATTGACAAAGTAATGCTAATCAGGAAACCTTAGCACAGTCTTGGCGTTTAAAGATATTTGTACACGAGTAACTTAGCTTTTGTAAACAGATTAATGACCTTTTATGCATAGAGGCTCTTATGCTTTTTGCAGAATCAGGATCATAAGAATGGAGTATGTCCAATGTATTACTTAGACCATACTCATATTAAACTGACAGTTTAATTAATGATCTCTTTTCCATTTTATTCTGCCTGCAAAAGAGATACTTGGTAAGTATTTTTCTTCTTTAGTACTCTTGTTGGAGGAAAAGCTTGGAAAAATTGTGATAATCCCAGTATTACGAAAAAAACAACCTTAAACACTGCTCTAGCTACATGGAAGATAAAGGACTGCTTCTCAAATTCATGACTGATCAGAACTGGAGGTTTTCATGTGGTTCTGCAGATGCAGAGTTAGGTTAAAACTGTATTTTTACATAAATAAATTATAAACACTTCACATCCTACCTTTTTCTTTTCACAGTTTTAAACATCTTAAAATCAATGTGGCATGATCATGATGAGAAATTAATTCGGATTTTTCAAATACCATCTTTTTTACCTGTTTCATAACAGTTACAGGACAAAATATATAGTAATAGTTCACTTCTATGCAGAACTGGCTTTCTTGAAAATGCTTTAGTTGACCAGTTGTCTTGCACACTTGGAACCCAGTGAGCATTTTGCCGATGGCTACCATATTTCAATTTGCACATCTGCAGAATTCAAAAAGCAGGATAGATCTTCCACAGAACCTAAAGGGAATATTAACCAAATTGAGGTCTGAATTATATGTGGCTTCAGATTCTGCTCATATCTGATTGAACACCTGTGAATTTAATAACATACCTTTTACTTGTTCCTGAGCAGGTAGATCTTTTGCCCATTGTTCCAAAAGAAGTCTGCTAAGAAGGGGAAAATTCCTACTTAATGGATACAGAAGGAGAAAATTATACACAGATTATTTTTAAGAGTAGACAGTAAAAGAAAACTAAGAAAAATTCCTTCTTGTTTAATTTTTTGTAAAAGTGGGAAATAAGGAATGTAATAATAAAATCATCATTACTAATGGATCCTCTTGAACTAAATTATTACTTTAAATTTTGTCTTGGGGGTTTGATATACCAGTTAAAAAGCTTTGCCATCAAACCAGTTTAAAATTCTACGTGTATTTTATGGGATGCTGAGGGCTTGGGTACACTGTGGTCACTATATGGATGTGGTAGCATGGAGCTTGGCACAAGGACTTCATGAAAAGGTGTGTCATTTATTGGCAGTTCCATGTTGCAGACCTCCATGCTGCCACAGAAAACTGACTGCCAGTGCTCATCCTGGCTGGTTGAAAGCAGGGACTGCACCCTGGACTGTTGCCTCTGGAAAGGAACAATGGCATCATGGCTGTTCTACCAAAGCAGGGGAGGGGAAAGTCAAGGAGATTGCTTAAAACTCACCTCAGAACACACAAAGGCATTATTTCCCTCCAGGCCTAAGAACCAATGTATTCTTACCAACTTCTTAAAACCACAGCATCTATAATTTGAAACTATTACTATGTCAAGCAGAAGATGCCAGTTGCAATGTTACTTTAAGCAAGATCATTCTGTTCTACATAAATAATGTTGCTGATGGAGGGAGTTTTGGTGCAAAATTAATGCAGCTGGATATTTTGACTTTCAGGCCCCCCCGACCTGTAACCAGCATGAATGACACACTCTTCTCCCATTCTGTTCCCTCAGGAAGTCCCTTTGCAAACAGAAGGTGAGTTCTTATGCTTATTCATATCAGACCATTTTGTGATAGTGGTGGAAGTTTCAATTTTCAGTTCCCTCACAGGGATAAAAAAACCCAAACCCTCTCACACAGTAAAATCAAGAGACATGAGCAGAGAAATGCCTTGGTCAATTTGGACTGATACCCAGACATTTGAACAGAAAGCTGGAGTTAAGGCACCTGAAACCCCTCACAGTAGAGCGCTGAATTTCAGTTCTCATTTGAACTATTCTGACCCACTAAAGTGTGCTCACATGCAGGCCCAGGCACCCTCCCATAAGGACCCAAAACAGGCTACTGGTGAGAAGCTGTTTTGTAGCACTGCTGTGGGAATAGGAACTGGGACGTGCCATTGCCTACTAGGAATGCCTGCATCGTACTGCAGGATATGGATGAACAAAGAGAAGATGTCTTCATACTTCCAGGATATAGCTATAGCAAGACATCCTTTCTTCTGTTAAACCATTTGATTTTCATTAAAATCAACAAAGAAGAAGTAGTCTTGGAATATGGTGACTGATCCTTCACTAAACAACCCAGGGAAGTCACATCAGAAACATAAATCCCAAAGAGGAGGTTCTTGCAGCTGACTGTGTACATTTTGACTCAATATTTTGGCTCATCCAGCCAAAATATGTGTGTAACATTTGCTAGCTGTCTGACCCCATCTATGTAAGCCTACAAATGTACATAGGTAAGAGGATGGCAGGAAAATAACTTCCTGCTGTCTTAGTGAAGATGAGCGTGTCTTCCTTGGGTGCGTTTTATTGCTTGAGTCCTGCTGTGTGTGTCCATGCTTCAGCATTCCCAAATGACTAAACACAATCTCTGGGTATGCACAGCTACATATTTTAACACCAAAACTGAAACCAAACCCACAGTGTACACTGCAAAGTCAGACTAAAGATGGTTTGATTTATGAATTTGATTTATGAATTTGATTTATGAATTTTGTTACCACAAGCTGTAAACTGTAAATTCTCAGGGTTATCTTAGTGCAAGTGGGTGTGACTGAGATGCTTTTCAAAAGCCAGTCCCAAAGCAGCCCCCAAGGCCAGATATATGCTGCTTATACAGAGAGACTGCAAATGCAGATTCATTTCTTTTGTTGGCATATATGGAGATTTATGTGCAAGGCAGGATAATGTATTTGTAGCCTCTCCAGGAGAGGTCACTAAGAGCCATGCTCTTTAGGAGTGTTACTGATGCTTCTGTTTGTTCCCAAGATGTCCCTGTGCTCAATCAACAAAAGCACACTTTGCTCCTTAGGCCAGGAACCTGCAGTAACACTCACAGCACTGACTACTGTGCTGCTTGTCTTTCTTTGCCTGTAAAACATACCCAATTATTTTACTTTTCTCCTCTTTAGTAATGAATTGTCTTTAACTATCAGGTTTAAATGTACATGCCTCCTGAGCTGTTAGAATTCCTTTTTTTTTTCTAGGAAACACTGCTTGGTGAGAATCCCCTGAAGGCAGGTGATAGTACCACCCCCCTCAAACATAGGTACCCAGGCTACTTTTTAAGTGGATAGTGTGACACCCTTGCACAGTTAAAAAGTTTCCATGATGCAGCAGTCATCCTTGCTCTTTTAGAGTTAACTGTACCCTGATATGTAAGGTAACTACATTGATTATACATTAGAAGTTTTGTAACTTTTGTTTTGTTCACATAGCAAGGTTTTATGACTTTGACAGCTTATTCTCAGTATTTTTATTTTCACCTTTTAAAAATGCAATTGGCATCTCTCTGATGGTAAAAAAAAGCACCCTATAAACAGCCAAGTCAGTATTCTTTCTAAATAAATTGGATTGATTGTTACAAACCCTCTCTGAACACTCTGCTCTCTGTGTTTTCTTTCTGAGATATTAACAAGGTTTCATTGTTTGAATCATTCAGGTTACTTGGGGGTATAAATGCAGCCAGTCCTGTGGCTGATGAGCATTCTCTTATAAAGCTGTATGTAAATCAGCTTCACAACAATTCACGGTCAGTATGAGAGCACTAACCCACTAATCGCAGTAGTTCTGTAGCTCATGCGCTAAATCATTAGCAATTCTGCTAAACTACTCAAAATACTCTTTAAGGAAGGCTCTGATGGGCTGGAGGGTTTCTATGGCTCTAATTAGTCTTTTGAATAGACTTCCTGCTGGCTGTGGGCTCTGCCAACTTCTCTTGCTTCTGCGCAGCACAGGTCTTTCATTTTACCCTTTCACGCAGGATTAATATTAATGTGTCCAGTGGAACTTGGAAACATTGCTTTTGAAAACAGAGAAAACTACACCTTTATGGTTCATACATCATCAGTGTATGACTTGCCTGTTCTGCTCTTGACCAAGGAAGGGAAGAGGCTTGCACAAAAGCCTGGAAATTGACTCCAGGTCTCACAGCCAGAATCCTCTGCCTCAGTTCTCGCTATGGGTGGCTTCTGTTCTTCCCTAAGTGCTGCTTGCCAATAACCCTCCCCAGACCCCTCAGCTTTGCTTTTCAAAATGACCACAGGAAAGGCGGATCTAAGTCCTCCTGAAGCTAATGGAAACTCCCCATTTACATAGTGAGCACAGGATTTGGACCCATGCCTCTCATTGCTGCACTCTTTTTCCAGCATTCCCTCACATCTCAATGACCTAAAGGAAGATTCTATTTAATTTTGTATAAAAGAAATACACAATTGCATAAGAACAGTTTCCCCATCTATTTTTATGTAGGGTGAAATATCTTTTACCTTTTTTGCCTTTCTTCCTTCTTCCATGATCAATAACTATAATTCAGTAAGAATTGTTGATATGAAGGTACTCTTCTACTAAATGCCAAGATCTTCAACCTGGGTTAAACTAATAACTGTATCTTCATTCATTCTTTTAAGTTTTGTTGTAACTATGGCCCTGGGAAAATCAGGCCTCATTAGTGGAAGCTCACTCTCTTGAACATCAGAGAAACAGACTTTGATGGCTCTGTTTGCAATTGTGCTGATTTTATATTAAATACTCTGTGATTCATATTATAATAAGAAGAGTACAACCTCAGAGTAAAATTTCTAGCTGGTTGTAATCAACACTAAAAGTTCTGGCTGTGTTTTCACTGCAGATAACTTATGGTTACTTTAATTTATGTTGCAGTCTAGTCCAGGTTTGTTAGCTTGAAATGAAGTTTTTATGTAATTTGAATGTTTATTCAAAGGAGAATTGGCAGAGAATGTCATTCATAGCATTCCCATGGTATTTATTTCAGCTACTTGTATTCACATAGCTATTCTAACTAGTAGCAGCAAATGCTAAATTCAGCACACCAGCTCATTCTGCTGCTGGAAATGGATAGCATCTCCTAAGTTCAGCACACTACTGTCTTTATTTCTGGATAAATGGGTGAAAACTGGAAATTAACTGGGAAGATGGCAAATCTTTTTAGAGGAAAGATCTTTGATAACTGGTAAATGCAGTGACAAATTTCAGGGAACAGCTGAAAGGAGATGGAACATTATATACTATTTACTCTTTAAATGCATCTGAAGCACAGATTTTGGGTGAGTACACAATTACTCCAAAGCTCAAAGGAAATTGGGTTCATGCTTTCCTGAAGATGCTTTTTAATTTCTTCAAACTGCTTTAGAATTAAAGTCCACTTAAAATTTATGTGCTTGTTTGCTTAGTGTGAGCCAGCAAGTCCATAAGAGAGCTTTAATGAGGAGATTGGCTTAGCAATTACAAGCACCTTTCTTCTAAATGTATACAGTGTGGAAATTGGTATCAACAATATGCTCTGTACTGCTCAAGAACAGTTTTAAAGCACTTGTGTTAGAAAAGAAGAGACAAAAAAGTCTGTGATCTTCACCCAAATACCAAATTATGGTCATTTGCTGTGTTGACAGCTAACATGATTAAAACCACAAGGCCTGTAATTCTTTTGCTGTAGCTAATATTCAGGGGTTTTCTCTCATTTGTTTTTGCAATTTCCAATGGCCTAGAGGGCAGCAGAACAAAGAAATATTACTGCCGGGTAGGTAATGCCCTTGCAAATCCAAAAATTTGGATATGTTACATCAAAACAAGCAAACTTAGCATTATTGAAACTTTTGTCTGGTTAAGAGAAATAACTCTATGCACTGAATTAATGTTTTTTACCTTATTTGAATAATTTTGTTCCCCAGCTGCAGTCTGTCACACTGACTTAAAGTATGTAGCTGCCATAGTAATGGATACAATCTCCTATTCTTTCTTTATAAATGTTTTCTTTAAGCTATTGAATTCTTGAGCTTAGGCAGCATAAGATGAAACAGAATGTTTTTTCCTGCATTTTTCTCAGTTCCCCTTCACAGCTAGTGCATTTAGTTCTTCTAAAGGAGTAATAAACTGGAATAAATGGTGTGATGCAACACATTCTGGTGAACTTGAAATGACTTGGCAATTGTGTGATAAATAGAATGTGCTATGATATCAGATACCCATAGCAAAGGAGAAATTGAGTCTTATTTAATGCTGAGTCAGAATGGCTGGTGCCTTTTTCAAATTCCACATAAAGGAGTTGGATATTCTACCTGGGTATAAGAAGAGATTAGGCCAGATTTCTAGTCAACCACTAACTTGGAGCAAAACATACTGTTTGCTGCTGTTCACCGTGTTCCTGTCTGTAAGGAGTGTGGTAGACTTCAACTGCATATTGTCTTTGCATGTTGTTTTCAGAACTAGATGAGAAGTCTTACTTCTTCAGCAATATTCTACCTGGCTAAAGGAAAGGTTGATGTGTTTGATTGTTTAGTAGCCAGGTAGACACTAATGAGGGCATAACATTTACACCAATATTGTTAGGTCTATATCTTAATAGACATCTGCTCATAGCTGGAAGTTTGTCTCTAAATTTGGATGGAGAAGCATTATTTGGCATCTTACACGATGTTCCATTTTAGCAGGAGTATATCTTTAAAATATCTATTCCAGTTGCACGCTCACTGTGGCCAGAACGATCTGTGAAGTATTTAGTTGTATTTTGGGGAGTATGTGGAGGATGTAGGAAGACATGGAAGAACAAGAAGGACAAATGCCATTTTTTCCAAATGAAAGAGGGTTGAAGGTGGAATCAGGGACAAAGGTGAAGGGGATTATAAAGGAGGCAGCCTAACCTTGGTATCCAAAGATACTGAAATTATAAAAGAGTTAGTAAGCATTTGGAGGATAATAAACAAGAAATAACCACCATAGATTTGTCGAGAAAACTTATATCAACCAAACTAATTTATTTCATTGACAGGATGACTGATCCAGTGGGTTAAAAAGGAAGCAGGAGATACAGTACAGGCTGACCTTAAAAGGACTTTAAACATAGTCCCAGATGACATAGAAGTACCCAAAGGAAGTACAGACATAGAGAAATTAATAAAAGAGCAACATTTAAAATGAATAATGACATTTTCAGAAGTTTGCTGTCACTTTAGGATAAGGACATCTGCTGGGATTCTTGAATGCTATCCTAAATCAGACACTACACTCTATTTCTCATAGTGACTTATTGGAAGCAATAGAGTGAATATATTCAATTTGTAGATGATACAAAGGTTGAAACAGTTATGGAAAGGAGTGCTTGAAGAGCAGTTTCTAAATAAAAAAAAGTGGCTCAGTAGCAACGGTAATAATTGATGTCTGAATGATCTGAAATCAATTACAGGAAATTCAGTAATTATAAGTGAAAAGTGCTATAGCAAGGAAGCAAATAGTCAGATAAACGATGGGAGCATAATTGGATGGATAGAAATATTTTAGCAGACGATTTAGCAGTTGCAGTGAACCACAAACTAATTGAAGTCAGCAATACAATTGTTAGATTGCATTTGACCCTGGAACATCATCTGGAAAACCATTAAAACTCATTCCCCAGAGGAGACATCTGCCTAGAGGTTTGCATGCACTTTAGGACAATAGCACAGTAGTAGGTATGCTGACCACCATATCTGGAGTCCAGAGGAGACACCCAAACATCAGAAAAACAGAGAAATCATAAGTCTTGAGAAAAGGATGTAAGATTAAAGTTTGCTTAATGAACTAAAATAGAAAGAGGCATAGATAGAAGTGGTATCAGTTGCTCAGTGAGTAATCCTTGCTTGCCTGGCTCTTCTCACTAACAGTGTGGCCTCTGGAGCATAGGAGAGGAGAACTTGTGGTGGGTTGTGGCACAATGTTAGAAAGCAAGGCCCAAAATCTGTCCTAGGGCCTTCGGTCTCCCACTGTAGCAACATAATTATCTTTACTTTTAGGATGGAAAGGTGCATTTTTGGCTGAAATGGCACATCCTGTACCCCTTGAATGCATTTTCCTTCTCTAACTGGGAAGAAAATGTGTGGAAAATGCATCCTTCTAGATGGCATGGAGCATGTGTATCTGCATGGATATTGCCCCAGTGGAAGTGCAATACACATAAGCAGCATGCTGATGGGCAGAGAAATGTCAAACAAGCATTTTTTTCATACTGTGCAGTACAGCATTTCATTCAGCTACCTTAACAAATTTATTATTAGTTCCTAGGAGTATTTATAAGTTCTTAGGACAACCTTTGGTCCCATCCTTTTCAGAACCCATTGCCAACCTTGTTCTCCCAAAAGGAGGGGAATGACACACATCTCACCTCACTGAATTACTTCTTTGTCCCAATATTGAAGGTTTTGAAGATTTATCATGTGCCACATTTGTGCAACATCATCTAACTGCAAACACACAGACCCATACACAGGTGGGATGCAGAGATGCACTGGTGCATCTATGTTCACGCACCCATGAGGTGCCAACAAAAAAAAATTGAATAAATTTTAAAAAGAAGAAAGTAAAATATAATTTTGTATTGCTTTGTTGTATCTTAAACCAAAAAATGCTGCAGCATAAAAAAAAAAAAGAACATTTTCAATGTTTCCCATTTTTAGCCAGTGGTAGCTTGTTAACATGGATATTTAAGTGTATGGACAGATGCAGTTACTGCAATCCACTAAATGCTGTCATTAAGGAAAAAAAGTGTGTTTGGTGAACTATATATTATTTTAAATCAACAGAAGAACAGTACTTCTGAAAATTAAACTGCTGTATCCCATCACTGTATCTAAATAAATGCCTTTCCATGGATTATTGAAACCAACTTACAATTAATGTGGAGAAAAGCAATTTAGCTGTTGTGGTAAAGTTTTCCCAGCTTGAAAGCAGCATTTGAGACTGTGTTTATCTCGGACTCCATCTGGAAAATAAACAAGCCTTCATCTCTCCATTTGTGAGAGAAGCACATTCTGTCATTTCTGTAGTGGAGGCTTTACTAGCTTGCTTTTGGAGAAGAGGAGGGAAAACTCGTAATTCCTGATTTTGCATTTCCTGAAATTTTCTAGAATTCCTTTAAAGCTTGAGTTACTTTTATTCAGTCCAGGGCACTTGAATGAGCTTCTCCAAATTCTGTTCTATAATGAATTTGAGACATCACTGTTTACCCTCTTCTTAGTTTTCCTGTCTTATTAACTAGCTCTCCTTCCAAGAATACTGAAGTAGAGCAGAGCAAACTGCTGGCTAGGGCTGCTCCAGCTTTCTTGAAAGGCAAAGGGTAAGTCAAAGAGAGAGTATATTCTTAACTTGCACTAACACAGCTAAACCAAAAACTTTTCCTCTATTCCTCCCATTTTTAATGTATTCTATATATATATATTTCCTGAGAAAATTGTCATAAGCAACTAACCCAGTGAGCTCAGCAAGGCATGTTTAAATATATTTATGTACACCTGGATGCATAAGGTCTTGATCAGACCTTTCCAAGCAAATCCAGCTTGTGAGTTCAGTGTGTAAGTCATGTGTGTTACGTATCTATATTAATGCTTTTGTGCACTATACAGTATATTGAAATAAGTCATGATGCCCTCAAAATTTGCTGTATTTTGTAATAAATGGTACTGTACAGCTCCAGAGCTTCAGTCCCTGGCCTGATCTGACATCTCACTGATTTCTGAGGCTGGCTCTGTCACGAAATGGGATGCTACCATCCTAAATCACTAAATACTAAACATTTAAATTACAATAATAACAAAATAATTTCTGCACTTGGTGTGTTGTTTCGATTTTTTTTTTCCTAACAGCACTGAAGTATTCATTCCTAGACTCCCATTTCACAATCTTACTTGCTCCTGCTCTCTCTGTTTATCTCTGTGTCTGTCTGGATCACACCGTGTCCCCCGCCCCCGTTTCAGGTTACAGTACAGCCTCGATGTTGCAGACAGGCTGGCTGATGAACATGTGCTCATCGGGGTCTATGTCAACATGCTACAGAGCAACCCCGCACGGTTAGTGCAGGTTTGGCACCTCTGGGGGACCCAGCAAAGGGACCTTGCTCAGCCAAATGCTCTCTCTGTTTCCTCCTGGCCATGAGCTGGAGCAGCTCTTCATGAGTGCTAACCCGACATGAATGTGGGGTATATCTCCCAAAGTTGGTGGATTGTGGCACTGGCCGCTATTCTCTCTACTGAAGCGTGCAAAATATTGCCAAGTATTGCAAATAATTGCTTAGTTAAGAATGGCTATGCAAATTGTTTGGGATGCTGAGATCTAGGCAGTGCAGGACTTGATGGTGGTACAGAAATCTTCACACAACGATTAAACAAGCCCATTTTTTCAAGGTATTAATTTTTGAGATCATATATAATTTGTTGCTTCACTTTCCTTGAAATTTAGAAACTGTAATAGTACAGAAATAATTAAATCATGATAATAATTTTCTTACTAACCTAGTGAGAGAAATTCACTTTGATTTTTACATACATCAAGCATTGCTTTTAAATCTACCTGATTCCTGCATTGTTTGAACCTTGTATACAAAATTTTTCTAAATTTCCATCTCTCATTTAGACTCTGGGGTTTTAAATGGGTGTCTTGAACACAATTCATTGTTTCTGCTGGAGGGATTGTAAAGCTTTGTCTCCTAAACCCATCAGCTGTCCTGGCACTTGAGATGCTGGCATAGCAGCCCGCCATGCCAGGGAAGGAAAACGCTGCCTCACCTCTCCAAGTGCCACAGAATTCCATAGACTTTGAAGCCCTGTACCAGCAAAGTGAGCAGTCTAGGGCTCTAGAAAATGTGGTGCTGAGCAGAAAGCTGTACAGTGTTTCTACCAAAACTATGCTCAGGAGGTTTATTTTGTTCATAGCAAACCCTTCAGTTTCCTGTGCTGCCACTGCAGAGTATTTCCTAGGTTAGAAGAAAGTCTCCATTTACTCCAGTATGTAGGAGGCAACAAGCAACTTCATTTAGGAGACTGAATGGAATGGTTCTCTGCAATCTTAAAAAATTCACTTCTACATGTAGCTCCTGTTGAAAATGGGAGTAATTTCTCATGCCCAGTAGATAAAAAAGTGTTCTTCCATTGTCCTGGATCTGCTTCTCTACTCTGTAGCCCCCTGGAATATGCCAGTGGTAGAGGGCTGAAAAGGCAAGCTAGGTTTTAGTGAGGAAAATGAAAGCCATTTATCCTAAAAAAAAAAAAAGCAAAAAACATTTTCAAGGGGAATTTCATTCCTGGAGAAGCACTTCCAGAAATCAGGACAGAGTATACTAAGTGCTGAGGAGTATTGACACTGTGGCTGTGAAAGCAGGCTCTTGGGGCATGTGTGTGACCAGTCATTGCCCACCCATGACTGAGGATAGGAACATGCTGCCATTCAGTCTGCTGTGACAGGGAGAGGGAAATGTGGCCCTGGCTGCCATGAGTGACTTACTTGATATGGTTGTTCAGGAGAGGAGTGAAGAATGGACATGGTTTAGGGTAATTCTTGGTGCTAGGCTAGTTTGCCAAGCATGGAATTTTGGATGCCATGTCTAGGATTCATTTAGCTTCAGTGAGGGCTACCAGTTCCTCCCGAGACCTTTTTGTGGGTGCCTTGCCTCATTTCATCCTCCAAATTTTATTCTTTATGTTCCAGCCTGTTCCCTCAAGGCTTTGAGCCAACTTCACCGAGTCATAGCACCTTTGTTTTCAAATGTGCATATGCAAGTCATATGCCATGATAGCCAACTTTGCTTTGGTTTTGAGAAATGAAGTGGGGAGTGACTGAGAACGACCTTAATTGTTTAAATGACTGATGCAAAGCATGGTACATAAGATCTGATTACTGACATTAAATCACTGCAGTCACAGCATCCTGAATGAGAAACAATCTCAGTTATTTGTATAATTAGATTTTGACAGAAACATAACCTAGAGGGAGAGCAGTCTTAGTCAAGCATCAGACCATACTGCATTGCCATTTTCTGCTTTATTGGACTGAGACTGCTAGCAGAGAAATAGAATGGTTACATTTTGGTAAAAACAAGAACTAAGTCTTGCCATCCTAAAGCTCCCATGTGGAGCCAGTTTCCAGAGGAGCAGGTGAGACCTCTGCAGGAAGCTCAGCTGCTGCATCTCAGTCTGGGATGGAATCTTCAGGCAAAACTGAACTTCTCCTGCCCATGTCCCAAAGTGGCTGGATGCAGTTTGCTCAAAACCCACACATTTGTGTCAGGATGGTGCTGAGTTCAAGTTATTTCACCCTGCATCTAAAGGAGATTTGGAAACCTGAGTGAAGCATGCAGTTAACCAAAATGAGGTAGCTTCTCATTTAGGGAAGCTGCAGCTGGCCAGCTCCGCTGTTCAGTCTTCCTGCAAAATACTACCTGTACCTACCCAGACATCAGATAAGTCAAGTGCTTCTGGCAGCCAAAGCTAAAAAGAGGGATGATTGTAGCTGGACCTTTATCTGCAAGACAAACCTGCAGAGATACTTTGTGAGCATAATACACTTGAAGAGCTGTATAGTAACATTTCAAAACAAAACAAGGTTTGGGCTTTTTTAGATACTGAGTCAAGCTGATTTATAGCTAATCATCAGTCTAATATAACCCAGTATGTCTTTGTTTTGTTTTCAGTTCAGCTAGTATTTATATTTTGGGTTTTGTGTGGTTTTTTTAATTCATTTATTTAATTTTCACTGCTTATCGTCATTTTTCATCTGCAGTTATCTGATACTGCAAGTTAAAGTACAAGTTTTCCTTTCCTTCTACCACAGGCTAATAAGCTACTTGAGGGTTTTTTAGAAGCCAGTACTCCAGAGCAAATTAAGAAACAAGAGGAAGAATTAATTAATTATTTATAATAACTGCATGGGTAGAAAAAATAGCCCTTAGACAGATGTTTGGAATAGCTTAATTCCAAAGTCTTTTTTAGTATTTAAAACCAATATTTGGTACTTACTTTAGTTTATCTTTAGTATCTGATTCTTAAAAAGAACTTTTAACTGCAAACAGTTTATGTTTTTGTAAGTTAGAGACTTTGCCTAGCTTTGAATATTAATTCCATATATTTCAGTCTTTTTCTTTTCAGATACAGACAAAAATAAGATAAAATAAATTAAAAGTAAGAGGTTATTTTGGTTCCACAGAGAGCTGTTTTCTGGGGGTTTTATGTTATACTGCATAGTACTGTGTGAATCCTATTTCTATCTAAAAGTGCTGTGCTGTTCTAGGGCAGTTTTAAAATGTTTATTAAGGAGGTGTGAACAACTCCAGGTGGAAAGGCTGGTTTAATCTTCCTTTGAAAGAGGAAGAACATTCAGAGACCAGTTGCTACAGAGGAAATGCATAAACATTTAGCTCCCTTGAACAGAGTTAGTTTTTGTGATTATTCCCACATACGTGAGTGTTGTAATATTTTGGTGGTAAAATCTTGGTGATTCTAAAGTAAACAGCAAATTAACAGTAGCAGAGGACTCAGATGATTTGTCTTGGTTTAAAGTATTTTAGAACCAAGCCAATTTTGAAAGTGTGGCAGTTAAACAGTCCTCAGAATACATTTGTTGTTTTGCTGTTAGGCCATTTTAAATTTTCTTTGTACAGCACTAACGCTTAGAAACCAACCCCTAAATTTGTCTGTATTTTCTATAGCAATTTATTTATTTATTTATTAAGCCAGGGTTTGTAGAATAACAGCATGTCATGAAGACTGCAGTGATACCTCTGTTGCAAAACTTTCACCAGACTTTTCTAACCAGTGGTGACGCAGTTGTAAAACCAGCAGGGAGCATCCACATCAGCTATTGCAGGGTGCCTGCTGCAGAACAGGCTGGTCTGACACATCTGAAGGCTGAGAAATAGCAAAGATCCTCCAGAGTCGCTCCTTTGCTCATAGGTTATCATGTTTTTCATCCTTTGCCTGCAGCTTTGTCCTTTTTTTAATGGAGCTACCTTAGACCACAGAAGTTCTATTGTACAGGTGCTAATATTAGATGTTCACTCTGTATCTGAATGGTGATAGGTGCCAGACCTATTATTGCTAATTATTATAATGTCTTTAAATGCTCACTAATGGAGAAGTGTTTTTTTTTTTAGAAAAGAAGGAACAAAAATAGGATATTTGTATGTAAAATGTCCGGTTTTTCTAAAATGATGACTGAATCATTTCCCTGGGGTCCCAAATTCTGCACACACATTCATAATATTTTAAACCTTTAGTGTATGGCTATCTTACTGTATCACTGCATGGTTTTCTGTGAAGTTGGTGAGGTAAAATGGAAGTGAATTATGGTAAATCTGAGAACTCTGAAACATAAAATTCTTGGCAGTCAAGGCTAATGCTGCTGTGCATACTTCCGTGCTTAATGGTCACATAGAATAGGTATATTCCAGAAGTAAATTTATCTCAGACATTGAAATTTAATTTTCAAAGGTTTGAGGTTAGTGATTTGCAGCATTCATAGACCAAATTTGGCACATTGCTACATCTACTTTATGACATCCACCTACACAAAAATATATATCAAAGATATTAAATACAAGTAAGACTCAAAAAGCTGCAGTGGCTTGGTTCATTCAGTAAAGCAGTTGACTTAAGTGTTGGCTCACATCTCAGAACTCTGGTGCAGATTGCATTGTGCCAACAAGTGGAACCGTAATCTCTTTTTCCAAGATAGATGTGGTTGCACATTGTCATAAAAAGGAGAATTGATGCTGAATGCTAGCTGTTTTCACAACCATCTGTTAGGATGCAATGTTTTAGTCATTATGGTAAGATTAAAAATTAATTGTACTGTCATAAAAGTAACACTTATTACCCAGTTAACATAACTTTATGTGTCTGCAAGAGTTGCTCACTCCTTTCTTTCTCTGGATGACATACTAGTACAGTAAGCAGGAGTATGTAAGAAGCAGCAGTGTATAAACATAGAAAAATGCCTTTAGCTTTGGTCTTTCCCAAAGGTATATCAGTCATCCCACCAGAATCTCAGTAAGCATGAAATTAAGCTGTGTATGTAACAAAACAAACATAACCAAGACCAGAAAGTCAGGGTTCATCTACCACCACAAGTCATACATGCAGCCTGCAGCACAAGTTTTATTTACACGGAACCTCTCTGTGTCTCACTTTTGAGAGCTTTACTGTTTTTCTAAACTTCATGTTTGTGGTCTCATTATCAGAATGAGAAAAAGATGGTGTTTGTCTCTTGTCTTGCATCAGTAAGCTGTAGCAAATCCACATGACGCCCAACCTTTTAGTTTCATGATCAGTGAATATCAACCACTGCTCATCTTTGAAACATAACTTTTTTAACCTAGTGGATTTAATCAGGCCAAACAACACATGTGCACTGTAGTTGCCTGAGGGACACAGGGATATGAACTCAGAACTCTATGAGAAGTTTTAGAGAAATATTCCTTTTAAATATATCAGTTCTTCAAAAGCAGAGATTTTGGCACAAGTGCCATTTTCCTGTGGAAGGCTTTTCAAGTTCAAGGTACAATTTCAGGGGAAAAAAATCAGAAAAAAATCCCATGTCCAGACTCTTTTGAAGCTCATTTACCAGCAACCAGTTGCGTGCCCAGAGGAACCCGTGGGCAGGGAGAGTTGTTCCTGTTTTCCTTCAGCCAAAAACCATTATATAGTTGCCAAAGGATAAGAAAAGAGGCCAGACTTGCCTTTCTGTCTTGGATAGTCCACAGGCGGCCTTGCATTCCACGTGGCAATTCCACATTTCTCTCACTTCTTCTTAGGGACATCATTTTTCCTCTTCTATATATATACTAGAAGTAATTCAGTATAGGTTTCTAAAGTCCAGAATTATCCAGGGCCAATTGGGTCCTCTTCAGATGTCTGGTTTTGTTAGTTCATTAGTTTTGATGTTTGTCTGCAAACTTCTAAATGTTTAGAAATAGTGAAGCTTCTCACTATATTACCTTGGTCCTGCTCATCTGACTGAAAATAGCTTCAATTTAAAATAAGGACAGCTGGAAAAGCATTAACCTGAAATATTTGTATTTTATATTCTTGGGGGAGAAAAAATAATAAGGTGCAATATTTTAAAGGGATTCAGCATATTTTCTGTATAGTTTTTACACTTGTTGATCACAGTCATGTGAGACTCTGAAGTCTTGCACCCAAATAGCAAGAAACCAAGAATAAAAGAGAAAGCCTGATAATAAATTCCTAGGTCAGTGGTTCAAGTGATTCACGAGACCTTGGTAAGTGCCCTGCAAAACTGTCCTAGACACTTTTTACTGGTGCAATTACAACAAAGCTTCTAAAGTTTTTCTTCAACAAACACCAAGGCTGCTGCTAATCCAATGTCCAAAAACAATCAGTCTTCCAGGTGATATGACAAAGCTGAGTTGCAAAATAAATGCTGACTGATGGTTCTTTTTGGGCAGAGTAGTCTGCAAGTTGCATCCTGTACAACCTTTACTGTGGGTTGCAGACCTACTGCTGTTTTCCCTCTAAGGGAAGGTGCTGCCTGGGCCCTTAGAGCTGATCTTTCTCCAGAAATTGCCGTCCCTCTTCTCTCCTTTGCTCAATTAACATCAGCTATTCCTAATTTGGTGACCTTTTTTCTGATGTGTGGGGGTGTGAGGTGGTGGCTGGCTGAGGCAGTGGGCATTTCTGCAGTGTATAAACCTATCTTCCCATTTCCCCCTCCCCCTGAGCAGCGTCCTTGACAGCGCAAGTCGCCTGGATGAAGAACACAAGCTGATCGCCAGGTATGCAGCAAGGCTGGCAGCAGAAACTTCTTCATCAGTAAGTGTTTTAATTAAAGGAAGGTACTTTCCTTCTGTTGTGTTCCAGGGGCTTGGCAAGATCAGGGAAATTACTTCTGACAGTCTTAATGACGAATGGATTATTTTTCCCTATTCTTTTCATCAGAGGCTGTTACGCTTTAATAATAACACTTTTATGCAGTTCATTTAGTCCAAAGAATCCACATGCTAATGCATATCATCTATATACTAATGCACTGGTATTTAAATAATTGTATCAAAGGGAATCTGACATCTTGAACTCAGGAAAGGCTATAAAATATTGTCTGGACTAGCTTTGGTTAAAGGTTAATGAATTACTGCATTGGAAAAATGGGGTGGTGGATCCATTTTACTCTCAAGCTCAAATATCACAGCCACTAGGGCCCTAAGTACTAAGGCTATTAAAGAATGTTCTTCAGCAGGATGACTGTAATGACCCCCTGCATTAGCCCTGGCTCCCATTTTCATTTCAGAGCAATGATTATTCTGCTCTCTGTACCTAAAGATAGAAGGTGATGACAGGCTAAAGCCTCACTAACTGCATTCAGGAACAAGAAAGAATGAAGCAGGAACCCAATCAAAGTATATAAAATCTTAAATGGTACATAAAAGGTCAGCCTAGCTACTTTTTTTCTATCTCAGACCATCTGATAGAACAAGGAACCAAGGAATGATGGTTAAGTGAAAAGCAGCTTGTCTGGAGTGCCCAGAAATATTTTCACACTGAGATTTACACTGTGGGGTCAATTGAAAGAGTGAAATTGAGCGCCACAAAGACACTGAGTCATGTTCTTGCCATGTGAAGATGGGTCTGGTGCCCTGTGCAGATGCTGTCATGGAGATTTCACACTACCTGCAGCTGCCTGGGAAGAGAGGGGTGCTCCTCTTATGCCAGTCCAGCCCAAATCAGTCCTTTCCAGACATGTGGCACAGCGTTTCAAATTTAAGGCAACATGTAAATAATGGTCTTATTTCTGAAAGACAATACTTTATGGAAACATGATTTCCCATTAATAATGTCTGGTTAAAAATCAGTCAACATCAGTTCCATATAATATGTGTCCTTGATGTGGGGGAAAACACTATAAACAGAGCTGACTTGAAGGAAAGTACTGAATTTCTCATTGCCAGCCATCTTTGCTCTTTGAGCAAAAGAGACAGAAGGAAAAGAGAAGGTTTCTGTAGATGGAAATCCTTCCAAGCAAGAGTGACACTCAGTAGGGGCAGTGGAAATTTTTGCTGATGGTCATTCTGGATTTTAAGGAATTAAATATATTAATAACAGTGGGCATTCAGGATAACGATCCTGATTCTTCCTGTATGAGTGATGACATCCACCAGCATGTATCAGTTCTTTATGCACTGTTCTGCTTACCTGTGGTTGATGTGTTAATGGGAAAATATATCTGTGTTAGTTTGACATTAGTTAATATTGAGGAGGAAGGAAGGAAAACATCTACGGAAATAGTTCTCCTGAGAGAGGCTCTTGGGAGCTTCAGAAAGAGCCAATAGCTGTCCAGTTCTTAGAACTGACAGCTTTGTAAACCATTAGAAATCAGAATCCACCCCCGTGAACACCCATTTTAAAGCCCAGGAAACTCTGAGCTCGCTCTCTTTGGCTTCCGGCTTCTGAAGGTGTCAGGGCTGTGGTGGGAGAGGGCCCGGCCTGGTTCCAGCGCGGCCTGGCGGGGCCTGGCTGGGCCGGGCCGCCCCCCCCACCCAGCGGCTCTCGGGCAGGCTGAGAGGCCAGGGGAGCCCTGCAGCCAGAGCAGGGTCCAGGCTCTGCCTCCAGCCACCCTCGCCTCTGGCTGTGCCGAGCCGAGATTCCCCTGGGCC